>JAVQJD010014403.1:0-11398 GCA_036023655.1 Nannoperca australis
TGAGCTTGTTGTCGATGATGACCCCAAGATTCCTGGCTGAGGGCGATGGAGCGACCGACGTGGAGTCCAGGGTGAAGGAGATGTCGTGGGAGGTAGATGGAGTTGTGAGCAGGATCTGATGGTTGACTGTGTCAAATGCTGCAGACAGGTCAAGCAGGATGACAACAGATGATCTCCTCGCAGCTCTGGCAGACTGGAGGGCATCAGTGACCGACAGGAGGGCAGTTTCTGTGGAGTGACCGGGTTTGAAGCCTGATTGGTTGGGGTCGAGCAGGTTGTTCTGTTTTAAGAAAATAGACAGTTGGTTAAAAACGGCACGTTCTAGTGTTTGGGATAGAAATGGTAACAGAGATACTGGTCTGTAGTTCTGGAGGAGAGATGGGTTGAGAGATGTTGAGAAGAGTGGAGAAGGTGGAGAAGAGCTTGCGTGGGTTGGAGGCAGAGTCAAAGTGGTATTTTACATGTTGGAGGTGAATCTACACATCTTGGATTTAGATCACTGGTCGTTTACATACAAACAATAGTAGCTGTATACATGTGTTTAGGATCTAAGAGTTGGAAAGTGGGTTCAAAAACTTTGACTTTTATTCAGGTCAGATTTCTGGACTCAGACTAACACTGACGCTTGTATTAGAAAGACTATGACTGGTGTACTGTATGTATGTGCAGCTCACATTGGCTTTGCCATGTACTGTGCATGTTGCCCACCAAGCTCACATGCTCTACATGTGGACACGGCAGGCTGGAAACTTGATCAGATGCAAGTTAGGGGGCGCGCGGTGCCATGACATGTTACACTCCTTCATAGGGGCACATGGATTTTGACAGTGACACCTTATTCCTAGAGCAGTGGAAACTTGTGCACACCTTCATACACACGCATATAGACGCACACAAGCACAGGTCACAGGGACAGAAAGAGAGGCAGATGATGAGAAAGGGAGATAAACTGCAGCAGAAAATAGGAAGTCCCAAACAAAAGATGAAAGGCAGAGAGCGATAGGTTGCTTGATAGCATCACGTCACACTGGAGGAGAGAAAAACACAACTACTGCTTAGAAATGACAGCAGAGAGAATTAAAAATGCACATTAGCGAAGATTCTTCAGGCAACTAACTGATTTGATTCTGAGAAAACATTGTTGACATGATGGTACCGCAGCACAAGAGTAGTGTTATTAGCTATTAAAAAACTGGTTTGTTAATCTGTGAAAATCGTATTTTTTCTGTGCATTCATGTGACTGTTGACTGTGCCCACAACAACATCACCTGGTGTTTGGCCGACGTCAGCTTCCAGCCGAGACAGCAGCAGGTCAGGGTGGCCGCAGCTTTGAGAGAGCACCACAAACCCAGCGCCTTGTTCTCTGAAGACCCTGTTAAAAGGATTGAGAGGGGACAAAGGAAACAGTCATGAAATCACAACATGGCTTCTCTGTTGTAGCTTTAACTGGTGTCCATGTTTGTTTGCTTGTGAATTGGATTGTACTGAAGTGACGTTTAATTTTTTTTTGTGTACCTGATAGATGTATTGCCACTTAAGCTAATTTACAACTTTTCTTGTATTTTTTAAATCTCAAGGCAAATAGAAGGCGAAAGGAAATAATCGAGAGTGTCTGGTGTGGAGAGGGAAGAGGATAGTTGACCAGCTCACTGGTCTTTTAATTAAGTGTTGCTCTGAGCGCCAAAAGTCAGGATAGATTGGTTTAATCAACTTTACAGCAGAGCTGGAGGGAGCCACCCTTTTAATGTAATTCAGTTATAGTCATCAGGATTCTCTTAACCTGAATTTGTCTGACTCCTGGGAGGAGATGAACCTTGTAGAGCCCTGTGAGCACCGCCATTAATTGTTAATACCACTGAGAAACACGTATTTGGCTGAGGGTTGTTCCATTTTAGCGCCTGAAGTGCCTGAAGTGCTTAGCGCATGGAAAAGCTTTTATATCATAGTCAAAATCCTTCCTTCAACGTACTTGTGTGTGTTCAGCTCTGGTGGTGGTTTACTTTGGGACCCACAGAGACCAAACTGTCATGGGGTTTCTCAGTGGTTTGGTCAGACACTACATGGAAGCGGTCCTGTGTGTGAAAACTGCACTCAGATCTCATGCAGGCTCGCTCCAGGCAGCCGGTGACAAGTTAATCAGTCTCAGAGGTTTGGGCTCCATTGACTTTCAGGCTTCAGCTGCTTGTTGTACAATTCAAGCTCTTTTTCTGCTTTGACTGTATCATGGAGGAAACATCTTCCAAGCTCCACGAGGTCATCTTGAATGAATGCAACAGGAGATCATTTGTGGCGTAGCACCTTATTCTAAAGAGCTGGAAGTGTGTTGGTGTTGATCGCTCCTGCTGTCTGTTCACCTGATGCAATGCAAAGGGTCTGTATGTGTTTATTGTCTAGTGGGGACATTCAATGGATATTTTGTGTAAAGTACACTGCAGTTTACCTCTGATGTCATGGAAAGACTTTTGTAAATTTTCCTAACTTGAGTTGACATTTTTTAGTGTATTAGAGTTTGTTGGGTGAGTTTTATATTATGATATTTGGAGTTTTAAAGTTGTTTTTAAATAATTGTATTGTAATACTGCAAAAGTTGACACCTCCTTGTTTCTTTTCATTTTAGCCATGATATCTGTGTGGCTTGATGGTTGGCAATGTTGGTCTATATGTCGGTCTTTCAGTCCTGTACTCTGGTGCAGACTGGAATATCTCAACAATGTCTTGCCATGGAATTTAATAGACACAATCTACTATGAATCCCAATGAAGTCTGACTTTTCACGAGATCCACATTTTAATTTGTCCAATACTGTGGTTTATGAGCAAGCAGATGTTAGCATGTTATCATGCTAAACTAAGATAGCAAACATAGTAAACATTGCAGCCGGCTAAACACCAGCATGATAGCATTGTCATTGTGAGCATGTTGCCATGCTAGTTTTAGCATTCAGCTCAAAGCACTGCTATGCCTACACAATATATTTATATGTAGGTATATTTAAATAAAATATATATTATTAATAATAATAATTGAGGCATAAGCTAAATGTAGTGGAGCAGTATTGCATTGTTATTGCAAGGCAATTATAGAAAATTATTAGTGCACATATATGCAGTATATATCTATATATTCACACTTATTGATTAACTATATACCACTTGGCGATAGACTTTATGAGCAGCACTTTATCGGTAGAGGTTGTAAAGATAAACCACCTTTTTATCAAGATATACAGACCAGCGCTTTGACAGCCACTAATATTTAATTTTCAGGTGAGAGGTAGTGTGGTGTTAAACACAGTGGGCATTGTCAGGAAAAGAGATGTTTGTGTGTGTGTGTGTGTGTGTGTGTGTGTGTGTGTGTGTGCCTATTGCAATCTCAACGGACAGAGATCTGATTGGTTTAAATTAACGCAAGGATGTGGTTGATTGGCTTAAAGCAGGATCAGGGGCAAGCATATGTTTAGTCTCCATGATGTCGCCTCACATAAGAAAAGAGTCCATCAGAAGATTAACTATGTCTGTCTCAGTCTCCCCTGTTGTGCTTTATCTGTGTATTTAAGCCACACAGTCCGCTTTTATTGTGGCCAATTCTGTTTCATTGCAGGAAATTAAGGAAATCAGCTCACATGCTGTCTGCTCCGATTAAAGTAATAAAGATATAAATGACATAGCAGAAACAAACCTTCCCACTGCTTTGCTTTACAAAATAGGACACATGTAGTAGCAGATCAGAAAAATAAGTCACCGGAAACCCTCAACTTCTACTTTCAACACCCTGCTGGTCTGAAACACTCAGTCCTCACTTCCTCTTTGACGTTAGCGAGAAAAAAAAGACAATGCTGTGAGTTGTTCTGGCATTTGGAGTTTCCGAGAAATGTGAAATTATTTCCACAAAATTCCACCCATAGAGTTGAATCTAACATTTTATGAATGTTCTTTAGAATTTTAAAGTTGCCTGTTCGAGAAAACAGGTTAAGTGTGTGTGTGTGTGTGTGTGTGTGTGTGTGTGTGTGTGTGTGTGTGTGTGTCTGTCATACATAAATGAGTCAGCCTCTCTGTGAGTTATGTACTCCAGGCACGGCCTGTGACCAGACCGGCCTTGTGAACAGCAGGAGACCACTCCATCACTGTCGCATCCAAAAATACACACTGAGTGAAGATGTGTGCAATGTTGAGGTCTGCCACCTGCTGTGTGTGTGTGTGTGTGTGTGTGTGTGTGTGTGTGTGTGTGTGTGTGCATCTGCTTATGACAAACACACATCCTGTCGTGTGACCAGCCTGCCTTAAGGATTATATGGGTGCCCACGATCACTGAAGACAGTCAGTAGTTCCACTAAGACTAAGTAAAACAAAAATTGTAAAGATCAATTAACCATGTAAGATTCACCGATAGCATAGGTAACAATAAAGTATGACAAAATGGTGACCAAATGAGTACAATATGTGATAGGACTGAGGGAGTTTAGATGCTGTGACAGGTCTAGGTGAAATGAATGACGTTGACATTTTTATTACGGTATGAATAAGGGTTCTTTCTGATATCAACATTAGTGCTGAAACAATAATTTTCTTTGTCCTTTAATCTAACAATTTGTATTACTTTCTTGATGAATCAGTTTTATTCTATTAAATATTTTAAAATATCAATCACAGTTTCCTAAAGCCCAAAGTCAAATCTTCACAAGGGTCCGAAACCCACATTTGTTGAATTTGCAATGATATAAATCCTCACAAGTGAGAAGCTGGAACCAGGGGCTGTTTGGCATTCTTGACTGGAAGATCACTCAAACTTATCTCAGACTTATCAAAATAGTTGCAGATAGATTTTCTATTGATCTACTAATCAATGCTCAAAGTCACATGTTCCTGTTATTCATTAGAAGAGACTAAATATTTCAAAAATATATGTAAAACAAAAACATTGTAGTTAATTACAGTTTGCTCTGAAACATTCATTTGGACAGAAATGTGTAGAGCTATAACACAATTATATAAACACAATGTGATTCCACTGAAAGTCGCTAACCAACAGTATTGAACCAGCGTGGAATTTAGCAACAGAAGCAAATGTATTGACTTCATCCATCCTGTCATGCACTTAAAATGGTTTTCTGTTAATCACATAAATTCATTTTATAGCCCTCATCGTCTCTCTGCATGTCTCTCAGATTCTCTACGACAGCCCCAAAGCGAGGCGAGAGGTGGAGCTCCACTGGCGAGTGTCAGGAGGGCCGTATATTGTCCGCATCCTCAGCCTGTATGAGAACATGCATCATGGGAAGAAGTGCCTGCTCATCATCATGGAGTGGTAGGATTCACATTTGGCCCACTCTACCCACCAGTTTACACAAGTCGCAGACGTTGACAAGTCATTTCCCATTAAATGGTTATAGTTATATTTGCTCTGCTCAGTTTTTACAGGTTTCCATTAAATAACTCCTTAAATTCCATAAATAACATATGCTCTGTAGTGAATCTGTCTCCTCAAATCAACACACAATAATAATATAATTTCAATTTAAACATGTTTTTACAGTAGGTTTAGTTGAACCACTATTATGCAACTTTCTGTGTAATTATGGGAAAGGAGCTTTAGAAATCTGCAGATGAGACCAATGGATTTAATATTTCCAGGTTTGAGGACTATTTCCTGTTACACTCTGTTATTCTGGGTTAAAACAAAGAGACTCAAGATGCTTTTCAATATGTGGTTTGCTCCTTGTCAAGTGGCAACAATAATTGTCTCCCAACAAAATCTCATATTACAACTAAAGCCATTCTCCTGAAAATGATGGAAGAAATTCATCTTACCAATTTATTACTTCCACACAAGGTGGTGCCTTGTGTGTGTGTGTGTGTGTGTGTGTGTGTGTGTGTCTGCAGTGGCTTTGTGCCACTGAGGGCAGCATTAATACAGACTAAAGGTCAGCCGTAAGACCCGACACTCAAACGAGACAAAGTGAAGACGTCAGCGCTGATGGTGAGATAGAGGGACAGATTTCTACCTTGGATCCATATGTCATGACAACCTGTGCATGATAATCCTGAGTGACCCCAATGATGTGTGTGTGTGTGTGTGTGTGTGTGTGTGTGTGTGTGTGTGTGTGTGCTTTGATGTGCATACATGTAGTTGGACTTTGTGCTTTTTATTGCCCTCTCGTCCACTTATGAATGGAAAAAAATAAATAATAAATCAGAGGAAAAGGACGAATCGCAGAGGGTGACAGCAGAGAAATCACACTGTCTTCTGTTCATGGGAATTTTAAACAGTGACTAACTGGTCTCATCATCACATTTATTGACACAGCAACTGTTTATGTGGTACTGTATGTAGCGACCTTGTGTGTGTAAGTGTGTGTGTGTGTGTGTGTGTGTGTGTGTGTGTGTGTGTGAGCTGCTTCCTGTATGAGCGAGGGTCAGAGGAGGACGGCAGCAGCACGGCCCACTGCAGTCAGCTGCACATAATCGCACTCATTTCTCAGCTATCTGTTCATCTGTGCGCTGGTGAACCACAAAAAGTACACTCTTACTTGAAGCACATTAATGCACGTCACATTGAGCACAAACACATTTTTCTGAGGACCAGGAGGGAGAGTTCCACGCGTCAGGTTGTGAAAGTGGGGAGTGGGTAGCTCAGACACCTGATTCTGAAACTAACATTTTTGATGGCGAGAACTGATCTTTTAAAGAATTAGGTCAGAGGTGTCAGGTATGAAAAGTAATCTGCTATTGTATTGTTATACAATATATAACTGTCAAAAGAATTATTCTGGTATAAAAAAACATAAATGAATGAGACTACAGAGGATTCAAATACCATATTGCTGTTGGAGTTTTTGTTTGTCAAAATAATGAAACTCAGTATAATTTCTCATAAACCCTGTTGGTTCTTTTAAATAAGAAGCAGTTGGTACTTTTCCCTTCCTCCGTCTTTTATCCAGCTTTCTCATTTGTTTTATTGAAGAGGACTTTTACTTACTGTCTTTAGAATTTTCAGTTTCACTCGCGCTTTCTCTTCACATGAAACTGAGAGCTTCAGGTCACCTCAGTCTTTTAAACTGCAAAACAACTCCACTGGAATCCAACGCAGGGGCTCACTGTGTAAAATGCAACATCATCTTCAGTCCCATGCAGTTTAACTGTTATATTGTAACTGTGATGCTTTGTGCAGATGTCTAAAAAACACATTTAATCATTAGTTGCTTATTTTGTAAATATAAAAATGGGGAACACTGATCTGCTCAGTGATCACACTAGTTTTTAGAAATTCTCAGTATTTGCTCAGTCATTTCTGCTGCTTGTAAATTGTGTGTGTGTGTGTGTGTGTGTGTGTGTCTCCAGTATGGAGGGTGGGGAGCTGTTCAGCCGAATCCAAGTCAGAGGAGACCAGGCCTTCACTGAGAAAGGTGAGGACTGATGGATGGACTGTGCTATCACAGAATGTCAAAGAGAAAAATTGGGCCAGGAAAGACTGATGTATACGGCAGACATCTTGGAAAACACTAGACAGGAAGGTACAGAATAGAAAAGAATATATACAAAACTGCAATTGCTTCTGGTTTGAGAGTTTGTGTTTTCTTTCTTTTTCCTCCCAGAGGCTTCTGAGATTATGAGAGACATCGGCACGGCCATTGACTTTCTGCACAACATCAACATCGCGCACAGAGACATCAAGGTGCAGAAAGATCGAGATCACTACCTGAATCAAGAAGAATGGGATCAGTTCTGGGTCATCAAAGGAAAGTTTCTCCTATTTATGTTTCTTCTTCTTCTGCCCCCTAACCAGCCAGAGAACCTGCTGTACACCACTAAAGAAAGAAACTGCATCCTAAAGTTAACAGACTTCGGCTTTGCTAAGGAGACGACGCTACACAACCCTCTCCAGACCCCCTGTTATACACCGTACTATGTGGGTGAGTTGCTTTATGTTATTTTCCAAAACACTTTTATTATCCTGGCAGATGAACAGTTTACAGGGTACAGATTTTTAATATATATTTAATGAAGCAAATTTTTTTGACACTGATCTGATCATTTATCATTTTTATCTGTCTGTGTGTTTGTTTTGCCAATTATAAGCTCCTGAGGTTTTGGGTCCAGAGAAGTATGACAAGTCATGTGACATGTGGTCTCTGGGTGTCATCATGTATATCCTGTGAGTACTGTGTGTGAGGGTGTGTGTGTGTGTATCTGTTGGTGTGGGGGTGGGGGGGCAGCATGGACACATGTTTTTGCGTGATGCCTTCTGTATATAGATACCTTCAAACAGAGCGCATAGATAAATCCTCTTTGTATCTGTAGGTTGTGCGGCTTCCCTCCATTTTACTCCAACACGGGCCAGGCCATTTCTCCGGGGATGAAGAGGAGGATCAGGATGGGCCAGTACGAATTCCCCAACCCAGAGTGGGCTGAGGTGTCACAGGAAGGTGAGAACCACCCCCCTTAAAAACACACTTCTCATACTTACAGATTTGAAAATGCTGGTTTTTCTCTCTATTTTTTAGTTCTAGGTTTTCAGAAACATTCAACACATTTACTGTCAGACAACACTGCAACGTATCTATGGAATCATAATATAACTACACATTAATAAAAGAAGTTTAATATTCCATAGCTAATAAATCTCTAGCAATGCAGCCATCTTACAACTCAAACGTCAGTGTTTCTGTATTCAGCAAAAAATATGTGATTGTCAGAGATGAAAAAATTGAAACTTTTCCTCCTGAGACCAAGCAGAGTAACCAAGCTGTCGGTGAAAAATGTCTATTCACTTCAGCTCTTTACCAGAAGATGGTGGCAGTGGACAGTTTTGTTACTTCCCAGCTGACAGAGAAAGATGACGAAATATAACCATATTTTAAGTGGCGTTTTTCTTGTGGACAGAGCAAAGCTGAACTTTTACAAAATGACAAACCGTCTGTCACGTGAACACAGCGTTGTCGTATTCATCCGCATCTGTGGGAACGTGGTCTCATTTTAAAGCTTGCAGCACCCACGCCAGAAACAGGAAACCATAAAAGGGTTGTGCTGCGCTGACTCTGCAAGTACACTGGCTGACTTAATCAAATACATTCTCATATAGGAATCCTCAGTATGTGACCGGCTGCAACTGGTCGAATATATCACATCATTCCAGGGGAAGCACTGCACTTTGCATTTCGACAGTTTACATACACGAGGCATCCCATGTGGCTTCATGGCTACGTAGAGTCGGGGTCGGGGGACACAGGGGAGACTGACACTGATTAGAGTCTTTTTTAATGTATATTTCATGACGTAGACAGGTCCCAACTGGTTTACTCTGTCAGCAGTGGCCTTTCAAAGTTCAGGGCAGATTTAAAACAGTAGATGGCGTGTTGAGCCATTTTCAACCCATGAAATGCAGATTTTTATAGATTTGGTAAGAAATGTCAACATTAACACCAACATTGATAGATTCATCACAGTGCATCATCTCATTTAGTTTACAGCTCAGAAAACATGTTTAAGTGTGCAGCATCTTTTTAAGCTTCATGCTTCCTTACCTTAGTGCAGCTTCTGCAAACAAGCTGCAAACAACGTATTTCTACTATGGTTTAAGTAATCGATGCTCTCTGTTTGCCTTTGTTGTAAGTATAGTGCTGCACTGAAGGGTTCTTCTCTCACACTCACCGACTGGTGCTAGCCTGGAGCTTTACATTTCTAAAGACAAACATAACAACAGAGGCAACATACAGATGGTGCCCTCCTCCTAACCAACAACAGTGATTCTGTGCACACACTGCTGGGTTTTTTTCCCACTTCTCTAGTCTTTCTCAAGTAATTCTATTTGCTGTGTAAGTAGGCCAGTCTGTCTCCGAGAACAGGAAAAGCTTCACGAGACATGAGATTTGCACGTGTTGTGCGTGTGTCTTACTACTAATAATTATCTTTGCCTTTCCAGCAAAAGATTTGATCCATCAGCTGCTGAAGACAGACCCTAACGAGAGAATGACCATCACTCAATTTATGAACCACCCCTGGATTAATGTAAGAGTCTGTGTGTCATGTACCGATACACTGTATACTTTCTGTTCTGCTTCCTGTTTGTCATCTGTTTACTCATATCTGTATGTGTGAATGTGTTTGCACTTTGCAGCAGTCCATGGTGGTACCCTCCACTCCCCTCCACACCACCCGGGTCCTGACTGAAGACAGAGAGATGTGGGAGGATGTGAAGGTCAGAACCTCAGCGACAATGACCCCCTCTGGTCACATATTTACATTACAAGCTGTCTCTGCTCTGCTGTTAAAGCCTATGCTGGCCCCAGTGTTACAGGGGCACTCCAGCAAGGAAGCATTACACATCCATAAAGTGTAGAGGCTAGTGAGGTTAAAAAAAAGAATGACCAAAATCAGTGTAGCAGCGGCAGAGAAACCCTGACTTTTACCTCCACTAAATGATTATATCCTAAATTATTTCCCATAATGCAACTCAAGAACATCTTTCATTACACCCTGCCTGGTAAATATGAATTTTTTTCAAACTCCACTCCCTCTCTTTGTAATGCTTTTTGTAAAAATAAAAGAAGTGTCTGAGCCCAATTAAAATAGATTTTTTTGTAGCTCAACATCTTGAAAATCCCCTGATGGGCACCAGGGGGCAGCAGAGGTCACAATGTATTCTGTATAATGAAATAGTTTAGTGTTACATTTAACACACACACTCAAGCTCAGTTTTACATTTAAATCACACACACACTCAGTTACTTAAACACAACGGAGCTCAGCTGTCCTGAGCCATTCTTCCCAACTCTCTGTTATTTAAAAATGTGTTGAAAGAACAAGAACGCTGTTTGCTCTCATCAAGTCACTGTGGGGTTCATTCCCCAGTACTGTACAGCACAAAATGTCTCAGTTGTGCAATTGCATATTTTTTCAGTGACTGTAAATGTGAGCAAAAATCTTTAGTAGAATAGAACATTCCTTCACAGCAGCTGAATGAGCAAGTTTGCAGCGATAAGGTAAGAAAAGGACATTTCTCCAAAATGATATGCACACAATGCACCACTGTTCCGCAATGGGCAAATCTATGTTGCGCAAAAATTTGACGGATTGCACTCCCGAACAACCACTTCTCAAAAAGCACAAAACGAGAGGTCACATTCTTTCTACATTGGTCGCTTGGATCGCGACTGACGAGTGGCCTCAAATCTTGAACCATGGAGGAGGAAGAGTTTGAGGGCCTGTATTTGCTCCAGCTTCTCTTGTTCTCAGACATTTTAGTGTAATGTTTACATTCTGTATTTGCAAACTGTGTTCTATAGAACATACACTACCGTTCAAAAGTTTGGGGTCACCCAAACAATTTTGTGTTTTCCATGAAAAGTCACACTTATTCACCACCATACGTTGTGAAATGAATAGAAAATAGAGTCAAGAC
>JAVQJD010014405.1:0-28119 GCA_036023655.1 Nannoperca australis
CTGTTTATTATTATTATTATTATTTTTATTCTTCAATAACTTCTATTGAGCACTGCAACTGTATCAAAAAACAATTTCCCTTCTGGGATTAATAAAGTATTTCTGATTCTGATTCTGATGTGTATGGCAAATCTAATGAATTAAATATATATATAAATTCTATCTGACAGAAATGTTTTCCTGTTTATTGATTTGCAACATTGCCCACAGTGGTCAAATAACAGTATGGAATCTCTGACAGTTCATCTCACAGTATACTGTATAGCATTGTCTTATTACTGATGATGGTTTCATTATTCACAAGTGAGAATATCACGTGTTCTGTGTATACTATTCCCAAGTATATTTCCACATGACAATGGAGTCTACAGTCACTGCCATTTAGTGTAAATAGCTTGGAGCATATCAGTTCTACCACACATTGTCTCTCCCAATGTTGTTGTGCACTTTGCTTGCTTGTATTTCTGCATGGGGAATGTTAGCAACTGGCCTGAGTTAATTCAGTCAGGTACTTCCATGGTAACATGTTTTGCTGTTTGAATTCTAAGGGATGTGTTTTGGCTGTTACGGGGGTGCAGTGTTTTTGGCTCTGATCTGTAGCTGTTCCCTTGAACACCATCAGATATTCACAGTGTCATCTCTGATGTCGCAGCTTTCCCTCCTCCTCGCCAGCTTCATCAGTTCTGACAGAGAAATAGACTTGTACTTTTGGGTTCATGACAAATTACAGCAGCACAATCTACAGTGTTTGAATAATTTACCATCATACTGCTTGGGGGAAATTTGCAAAAAAGAAAAAAAAGACAAGAAAAAAAGAAAACCTACACACCAAACAAACCCCTTCTCTCTTCAGGGCTCGAAGCAGAAGGTATCATCCGTCTGTCTTCTGGGATTTTCAAATCTTTTATCTTTCAGTATATCTTTCAGCAAGTGAGGAGCATGCTTTGGTATCATAGAGGCAGGTGGCTGTCTCAGAGGTAAACCCAGATACCCATACACCCCCTGTCTTTCCCAGGAGGTCAGAGGGAGAGGTCAAGATGCACTGTGTAGGTAGTTGATCCACAGAGAGATAGTTTATTCTATACAGCTCTTTAATAAAGACCAGAGGGAGAAAGGAGGAGTACTTAAGGCTGGTAGGGCTGTAGCACAGTGGCGCTGTTTCCCATCAAATCTCCCTCCCCTCTCCTAATGAGCATTCTATTAACAGCTAGGGGACGGATTTAGGCAGTTAGGCATACGGAGAAGGCTGGCTAACAATGCAAGTGGTTAGCTAAACAGCTGTTCTCTCTCTGCTGCCACCTCCCATCCCCGGCTAATGAAGCCCTCATCGATGAGCCCGATGAGTCCTGGGACATGCTTGAGAACAGCCACAGACACCTAGACAGGGAATCTCAGTCACTCACAGGCCTCATAAAAAAGCCTGCGTGGAGGATAGCTTCACCGATAGGACAACCAAGGCTCCAATTAGGTAGTGGCTCTAAGGGGAACCCTAAGAATAGCACACTGGGCGAGCGCAGACATTGTTTATGAGCACTCTGTGCTGCTCTGTGTTTGGAAAGTAAACACTCCTTTGCATTGTTTTTCTGAGCAGAAAACGACAGAAGCCATGATGCCTTTCATAATGGGTAATAACTAGATCACAGCGATGATTTTTGTGAAATGTTGCATTGCTACATTTCATTATCTTCTACAGTGTGAGTAGTGTTCACAGTGGTAGGCATCGATCAAGATTAGTGCCATGCCATATGGGTTTGTCAACATCTGAAATACTGTGGAGGATGCACGCTCTCAGTGCCTTCACTTAAACAAGGAGAAATGTCTCAGGAGAGATATACCTTATACCTTAGACCTTATATTATATATTATTTATTTTCAAAAAGCAGTATATGTTTTTGTTAAATATCTGTAAAAGGCTTGATTATCTGACGAGGGCCCAGGTAAAGATTTACTTTGTAGGTATTCTTTTTGCCTTTTTTGAGCAGCGACTTTAGCTGCCAATGCTGCTGCATACTTTAAATGAAGGGCTGTTCTGAGTGTGGGACTGCATCAGAGCTTGGGCAGGAGGTTTCGGAAAGTCTACACATTTATTTTGCAGCAATATGCCAGGTGTGTCGAGTACCCCTACTTCTTTTCTGTTCATTCTTCACACAGCTACGCATGCCACTGTGTTGAATACTAAACTGCTCATCATGGAGGGGAAAACTATGCTTGTAGAGTTGTCTTTAATCTGCATTTGTTAGCTCGTGGATATTACGGGAGTCACATCGGGAGTTTTGTTTTACTCCTACATTCCTGTTCATGTACTTTTCATCTAACCGATGGGAGCCTCATTGGTTTCTGATCCACTTCATTGCTGTACTTTGTCAGCAAACACTTCTTCAGCACTTCCTGCAGCTGCTTCACAATAAAAGCCTTCAGGGGGCATAATCAGTTTTTTAGGCAAAACTATTTTTCTTATTGCTTGATTGCTGAATGAATACCTATTATGCTTTTTTCAGCTGAAATTGTATGGTACATAAACACATAAAAAAAACCTATAATTTATTTGATGATATGTGTTTTTGTTTGCTGAAAAATAAGATAATCTTGGTGAAAATTGTTGCACGTTTATTATTAAAATGGAGCAGTTCTTATGAGGGAACTACTCTGGAAGAAACTCCTAAAATATTATTCTCTACATGACCTCAATGCTCTCAGTATTTGCTAGAGCCTTTGTGTTCCCACATCGGATTCTATAGTTGCTAAAATCAGACATTTTCAAATCCTCCACACGAGGGCTTTCAGATGCCCTCAAAAGGCCTTTTCTGTTAAGTAGCTGCACCAAGTGTGAAATGTAGATTTCCGTACACAAATCTCCAAAAGTAACCTGAACGCTGCACAGGTTAATTATTTTTCCTGTTTATAATCCAACGTCTCTCTGTGTCAGACAGCCTTTTACCCCACCTTCCATTTAGCTAGTTTGGAAAAGCTGCGAAAGATCACATTTGGTCTGATGATATGTTGCACAAGCTAGTTTGTTAAACACATGCAGAAGCCTTGCAGACTATTTTCAAAGAAAGTCCAAGTGTCAAGCTGCACTCTTGTCTTTTCACAGCCGCGGGAACAGGTTGCCTCTCTGTCCACTTATTAAGCAAATATGAACATTATAACGTGACAGAATGCCCAATCCAGGAGAAAAAAATTGTCTTCAAGTTGTAAAATAGCATATTGGTAATATTATTTTCTCACAGTTGCATTCAATTGGACGAGTCTCTTTCTCTTTTACCGATGAAAAGGATCTATTGCTTATGTTACCTCTCAAAGCTAAAAATCCATTACAGCCTTGCGGGCCTGAGAGCTAAAGATTTAGTCTTTTTGTCAGGTTGCACAATGTTGGCCTTTTATAGTAGAGGTTTCTGCTTGTCAGCATGTTTGCTGAAGTTCCTCTCATTGGGGATTTCATTGTGCTCAGACTATGCAAATTTCACAGCTAAGGCTAATGCATTTGCACTGCCCAGAATTTACCGTCTTGGTAGGCAGGCTACAGCTTGGGAGTGCACTTGCACATGTTCATATACTCTCACACACAGTGGACAGTGTACACTTACAGCCCATTATGTCAGTGACAAGCATCCAGATGGCATACATGAATTCCATTCTCTATATCACATTGTTATAGCCTCTCACCAAGAAAATCACACCTGCTTAGCAATACAGCAAGTACAAGTAATTGGACTGAGGATTTTCCTATGCAACAGTTCTTATCATACACTGGAAAAACAATTTCCCTTCCAAATCATTCTGTCTGTAAGCACTGCAGCAAGTGGGGTCTGTGTAAACAGAATGATGTATTCCTGAATGCCTAAAATCATGCAGTAAACAAGTATTTCTCCTCTGTGCAGATGAAGCAGTTCTAACAGAATTATGTGAGCACAAAGTCGTACATTTCCTGTTTCTAAATAATTTAGAAGTTTCAAAAAGATAATCCAAAACAGTTTGAAACACCTGGTAATGTTCCCTTCCCACTGCAGAAGATGTATATATATATATACCACATGTTATGCAAACCTGTGAAATTGATGAGGAATGCCATGGTGCTCTCAAGCATGGCATGACTTCATAGCAGCTACACACCATCCTGCTGTTATCCATGCAGAGGCACTGAGCGCTCTTCTCTCAGCCGAGATAAACAGATGTATGGACACTGAAGAACTGACCTAGCTAGCCGCAGAGGTGAGCTGTCAGCAACAACAAGCAAACGCAGAGTGCTCGTGGTCATCACTAAAGGGCAAAGTTCAGCTAATTACACCATAGTTGTTCATCTGGCAGACAAACACGAACACAACGGTCTATTTAACAACACATCTAGACAGCCGTGTTGCTTAGTGTGGAATGCTTCATGAATACACACTTATACAATCATGAGGGGGGGAAGAAACAAATAAAAATGTGCAGTGAAGAAGACAAAATGAGAGAAAAGACAGTGCAAAAGAAAAGACGGATGGACATAATGAAATGTGAAAATAGCATAAGGGAAGTGGTGGCATAAATTGGGCCAATGTGTGTGGAACAACAGGGAATTAAGGGAAGGTGAGGGAGAAAGAGTGAGATGGAGAAGGTGTGAGAGGAGGAGGGAGGTCAGTAGAGATGTGGAGATGGGCGGAGGAGGAGGGGGAGAGATGAGCCCCCAGTGCTCAGCTGTCAGTGCTTCCTCTGCAGGTGGGGCAGGAGGAGTGCCAAGTCCCTCTCTCCCACTCACACAGACACCCATGCATCACTCTATAATGGATGCTTTACACTGGTGCCAGAGAGAGAAAGACTGAGGCAGAGAGAGAGGGAGATATGGTGAGAAGACGAAAGAGAGACATGGGGGAGGGGTGGGTGTACTGGAAAAAGAAAAAAAACTGCTATGAGATACAAGGAAAAAGAGCTGAAGGAAATGCCTCAGAGATTAAGGTAGTGGAGATGAGGTGAGTGTAGCAGAGATAGACAGACAGACAGACAGACAGACAGACAGACAGAAGCCACCATCAAGTCATTAGACCAATAAAGAAAGGAAACAGACGAGACAGTCTGGGAGCAATATGATGCAGCTATTGGTTTAATTGATCTAAAGCCTAACAGGATCAAAGAACGCAGGGACACAGCCAGGAGCTGCACCCACAGCCCCCTCCCTCCTGTCACTGTCCGTTAGGAGGTGTATGAATGCGCCCTTGACAGTGATTTATCAAGAATGATTCATAGATGGCATCTACCTGAACTAATGACTTGCCAGCGTCTTCACTGGGGATTTCAGGTCATCAACACATGACATATTCTGTAGTCGCCTCGTTCATCAGCTGCGATTAGATTCCAAAATCAATTTCAACAATACATCACCAGATGGGTCTCATTGTATTGTCTTGGTTAATATAGCTGAGACAGCCCATGTGTGCCACACGTCACTCAAGCTGCTGAGGCCCATTCATACAGTTGTGGATCTGGGTCTTCAGGTATATGCAATGCTCTGAGCTATTACCTTGGTTGATAGAGGCATGGATTTACTAAAGTACTCAATTATCCTCTACTCCTTTCTCTGACCTGCTGCTCAGCTCTTTAACACCTATAACTCCATGCTTTATAGGCTCAACTACCTGCTGCAAGCAGAGGCAGACTGATGGCTGGACTACCTGAATGAACTGCCTTCACCGTTTTTGGGCCATTTGTCAATTCTTTATTCCTCTGCTCTCTTCTGGCTGGGGATAGGTAAAGCTGCCTCACACTGATGGACAGCCCAACTAGATATTATTTTCTAGAGTGTTACTTCAAACTGGCTATCTGACCTCAGTGGAGTCATCTTTACCCCAAATACCCCTCCCACCTCACATTACCCTGCAGGGCCTCCCTTTTTCTTCTACTCAACACAACTTTGGCTTCATTTTCTCTTTGCTACGAGGAGTAGTGGAGAGAAAAAACCTATTTGCTGCCTGAATTAGGCCATTTCCACTTTCTTGCAAGTTCAAAAGAGAGTAATACCTTTTAGTTGGTGAATAATTCCCCACCTATGTTTTGCAAAAAATAAAGCAATTTTGCTCTGCTATACAAAGTCAAAGACATTGCCTTTCAAAGAGTGACTGAAAAATGCCACATAGGCCACTTGTTAAAAGCAGTTTCCTTTTTCCACACAATGACGGCCACACTATATGGCAGACAACAAAGCCGAGTAGTCAGCGTAAATAAATACAAGCATTCTTGCTCCGCAGAGATGGCATCCCCCTGGTTTAATTATCGCTCTTGTCAATCGAGGTGGAAGAATACGGAACCTGACAAGGCGCGTCCCCATTCACTCATCTCGCATAGGCCTTTTTCACAGCCTGAGATGCACAGACACCCTTCAGCAAACAGCCAAATGAAACCCCAAGATGGAAGCATTCTGTTGGCCTAAACACCCAGGTAACTTTACAGTGCCAAGTTGCTGAATGCCTTTGACGCCTCAGAAATGGGGATTCAACTTCGACAATTGTACCTGGTTTTTCTCAAGCATGATGCATTTGCACAACAATGGCAGCTGCATAGTGTATGAATAATGCCCCAGGGATGTGGTTATGCAGCTATCTTTCCCGGTGACTCCAATTCACATTCCAGCACTTTCAAGGTGCCTTTATTTGATGCTTAAACTCCACAGGCAATGGATGGCTGCTGCAGGATGCCTGAGTCCAAAGAAATGAAGTCGACACTAAGTGAGGGAATGGATCGCACCCCCAGATCTGTATGGTGAGAGCTCAGCACTGGGACATTATGGAGTGAGGGGGTGTGCAGGCCACTCCACAAGGAGAACATCCCAGGGGTCTCGTTTCAGAGAGGAATCCCACATGTGTTCTTTTCAAAAGGTCAAAGCCAGATGTAACATTACAGTGAGAGCAGTAATGTAGTTTAAGACTCACACAGGCCTGTTGGTCTCCTTCTCCACTCTGTTAGATATTGTGATTTGAAGCAGCATTTATATTAGCCTTGGATTAGGTGTCGATATTTCATCATACAGCAATGAATGAGTACACATGTTCTCAAGGCTCAACACACCCTCACCATTCCCAGCAGCCGCACTACAACAGAGTTCATGTTGTTCCCTCTAAGGACAACTACAAGCCTGCATGTACCTGGTAAATGATTTTCAGAACAGAGGTTAGGTGCTCATGGCAACGTAGACTTGAATCCCACAACGGCAGCACTGTATCAGAAAGATTGACAGAGGCAGAATGATTCGAGGTCCAGGAGTTAAATACATGCTAGGAACAGCACAGCAGTCATTTCCACTGATTTGTGCAGTGAAATCACAAGAGCGTTCAGACTTACAGGGACATTCTATGTGGAGTCATGCAGGTGGGACAATAACACTAAACCCTCAAAATAATATGAGATTCAAATTATTAAAATGATGAAATGAAATGATGAAGAATAATTCACCCCTCAATGCCAGATGTGGTAAACGTCTAACACATGTTTAAGGCTGCAACACATTTTAATTTAAATTATTGATGAATCTGTCGATTATTTTCTTGATTCATCGATTACAGTTTTTGACGATTGCTTACACAATGAAAGTAAATGCGTAGACAAAAGCATAAAAACCTTCAACTTTTGTAACCATGCCATAAACAAAGGCACCAAAAATATATGTAATATTTTGCACTTTGCAACACACTTCTTGCTAAACACTACACACTGTTTGTCATATTAGACACTTTGATAAGAAAGAAATCTCTTGCAAACATTAGGAAAACACTTCTACTCAAAATGCTATATATACCTGGAATTGCTAACACACACACACACACACACACACACACACACACACACACACACACACACACAAACACTAATACGCCAAATGAACACCAATCACCCTGAGCCTTAGCACCACAATTATACCTCAGGTACAGTTCTCTTCTGTGAGAACTTGGCAAACATGCAAGCAATGAAAGCCAGAGGAAGAGGAAAAGAGAGAGAGGAGAACAGGAACAAAAAAGGGGACCAGGCTGTAGACTGATATTATATTACAGTTTTTATGTATTGCTAAAACACTAAACTCCATTCTCTGAACCAAATGCTCAGTGGTCAGAACCCATTTATTGAACTGATCACTCTTTTGGCAAAACCCAAAACATTTTTCACCTAGTTAGACACAATTTGCAGATCTCATTGACTCTTTTTTGTAAAACTCTAAACACATTCTCACACACTAAAACACATTTTGCACTGTGATACACTTGATGCATAATGGTAATCACCGGTGGCAAAAGTTAAACACAAATAAAGCTCACATGTCATATATTATACACAACAACTCAAAATCAATCACACGTGTCTAATATTGATGAAACCAATATAAGCCAGTTCAGAGTGCAGAGGTTGTTGACGGTTGATTCCATTGAAGGAAAAAATCTGAGAGGAAGAGTGCTTCTAAGAGGTGGTGGACGAGGAGGAGGAGGGAACATAACCAAGAACAAGTCCAAGAACAGTAATTTCTGGTCTGATTCAAGCTACTGTAATAAACCATGTTTTGGTTCATGGAATGACGATGGGGGAAGCAGGACAAAGACTCCAACCTCATCTCAGTAGATTCTCTATGTGCACCATAATCAGGAGATTCAAGGAAGAGGTTTTTCCCCATCGCCTGGCAAGGTAGAACATTGCTGAAATTCAGAAATACAGTGTTTTTATTTTGACTGGCTTTCTTGTATGATTTGAAAACATTGTTTAGTCTGGAGGCAATTGATTTTGCAAGAAGAGTCAGAGGTTCTGTTAATGTAGTTTGAAAATTGGGGTTTGTGTTTACAGGTTTGAGAAAAGGGTGGAAGGTTTCAAGAAATGTGTTTTAGCAACTGTGAAAAACTGTAAATGGATTAAAAAATGCGTTGCCCTTTGCCGAAAACCGTGTACCTGTTACACTGCCCTCTTAATACTCATGGTTCAAGGGGTTTCAGTTTGCTGGGTGGTGTCTTGCATTAAAAAGCCTTGGTAGTCATTGCACTGCTGTAATAAAACCCAAGCATTTAACATGCACATTTATGGTCCTCAATAACCCAGAAGTCTTAATAAAAATGAAAGCTGACATTGGCATGAAGGATCCTCCACACTAGCTGTCTTTAATGTCCAAGACGTTCCATTAAAAGGGGAGCACTTCCTCAGAAGCAGAGCTTTTATCCTGATTGCTTACAGGAAGAGGGGAAAAAAAAGAAACCAAATGACCTTCAGCGGCTCTACAACTAGCCCTTCACTCATGTGTGCTACATGAATGGATGCGTCTGTGTGCACATATTTATTTTAGTATATTTTCCGTAGGTGAAACAGATATTCATACAAATGCAAATAGATATATATGTACAAATATACACGTCTGAGTCATTGGATACTTGGTATTCTGTTCATGTGCAGAGAAGCCATCTCACTTTTTATATCATAATGATTATTAGGAGATAGGGAAAACGCCAAATCTGCATGTTCAATTAGCTCTTGTGCGATGCCAGATTGATAATACATGTGACTGACTAATGTCCTTGCTTCTGAACTTCTTCAGCCGTTTTCTGTTTGAAGCAGGAGAAAAAGAAGATGGGGACAGAGATTTCCTCTGTGGGAACACAACTGTTGAGCTACATTTAATACGCTGGTCAAAACAACTCCTACCAACTGTGCTTTTAATGACCAGTTTGCTTCCAAAGTCTCAGAAGTGTGGCTAGATTGCTTGCCACACAGAAGACAAGGCAGCCATCTTATTAACAGCAACGCACCACACATGCTGCAGACCAGGGAGCAGAAACCCAGAGAGGGAGAAACGGAGAGAGACGCAGTGGCACATGGAGAGAAAGTGTGCGTCCCTTGCATGCTTTTACTGTCCGTGAAGGCAGGGAGACAGATGGGTGCAGTGAGGAGGGGATTAGATGGAGGAGGCAGGGCGCGGACCGGGCTCTAAAAAAATCCAGCCCTCACAAGAGGACGTCCGGGCCAGCCGGGCAGGTCAGGGGGGGGGGGATCTGTGATGGATGTGCCCTGTGACTGGAGCCCTCGGCACGCCCACATGGAGACGCCACCAAGGCCAGGCCAGAGGAGCAGGCAATCAAAGAGAGAGGCCGGAGGGCTAAGATGATATAGGAGGAAATAGCTTATTAAATAGGCTTCAGGAGGAGCATGGAGCATCTGAAGTAAGTCGTCACTCTGCCACCAAAGGAGTCTCTGTTAGATGGAATGTCTACGCACTGTAGGCAGTGATGACAGACTGTGTACAGAAAGAGTGGGAATACTGTCATTAAATACACCGACACACCAGGGAGCTGCAAAACAGTATGTCATTGCTGATTTACTTTTTCTTTTTTACCTGGGCCTTGTTATCCTGCATCTAAGCAGCAGGTGAAGGAAATTGTTTGTGTGTGTGTCTGTGTATGTGCAAGTGTGCGCATTCAGACATGTGGATCCTATGCCATGCTATCATATCCTTTCTTATGCTACACCTGAATTCAAGAGTCAGAGAAAAGCCAAATCGCTCCTCCACACTCATCTCCCGATTTGGCTTTTTATTTTGACTTGCTCACCAACAATGTGCATTGTTTTTAACATTGTTTCCTGATTTCATTTCCAATCACAGTGCAAAGTAGGAAAGTTAATATATGGCACTCTTCCTGAGACGCAACAGTCTTCTAACAAGGATAGGAAATTATTACACAAAATGCATTACTAGAGGCCTCCTGCAACCAGGTGTGTTCATGTCAAAGTGTATAATTCATTTGATTATAGATTTTTACTTCAATTTCCCTTGCCATGCGGATCCAGATACTTTGATTCATTTCTTGTTTATTGTGTTGTCTTGGCAACAAGACCAACCTACCAGTTTTCACTTCAACAGTTAAGACTCTAGGAGAGGAGGTGGATGAGTAGAGGAGGGGTAAAGTATAGCGGAGGTTGTGAAAGCAGGTGCAAAAAGACATTTCTTCACTTGGATTTCCTGTCACATCCTGCGGCCCACTCCAGTCCTAAACTTTATATAATTACAACAATCTGTGCTCTGAGAGAGACTGTGTGAAATCTGATTGCCATTGGTAACATTCGCAGCAAGAGTCCTGGCGTGATAGAAGGCTTCCTGTTTCAATTTCCTAGGATCCCTCAAATTTTACTGGCTCTTTTTTTTTTTCATCCCATCAGTGGGGCATACATTTCCATTCAGGGGAAAAAACAGACCCGGTAATATCCAATTTACTAGGAGGCAGAGGAGATGGTTTCAACGGCAGTATAATAACATGCTACATGGAGCGTAGCATTATGGAGTATGAATAAAAAAAGCATTTATGGTAAAAATTCAATCCAAAAGCAGTCATCATTCATCGGAGGAAATCAAGGCAATTAGTAACACTTTAATGCAAATTGGAGACCACAAAACACATCACAAATCCCTGGCACTGTACTGGGGACCAAAGGAGAGCAGCTCAAATGACCTATTTCAAATGCACATTGGTGTGCTAATCAAAGAACAGAGATTTTACTCTGCCTAGTGACAAGCAAAAGAATTGTGTGTGTTTGACTATGTGTTAGTGTGTGTGGTGGTTGGGTGCATGCCACTTAATAGCTTCCCAGAGCTATCCACAGTATTGCTGAAGACCAGTCCACTATCTAATGCATGAGTGATTTCTTTAATGTAATGAAAGCCCTGTGTTTCCAGTCATGTGTGTCTAAAGCAGCATGTGGCTTGTTAACATATTCACAAGCAGTCTACGTATAAAGCGTGGCTAAATATCTCATGGAATATTACTACCACATAAAACATGTAGAAAAACATCAACATTGTTACACAACAAGACCTCAGTATCCTGATAGCCTGTCATGTACATGACACCACTATCAATTTAATGCAAAACAAACAACCAGCTTTTAAACTGATGGACAAATACGTGACTGTAATAATTCCAGGTTAAGGATGATGCGGTGTCCGGTTATGCAGGGTGCAATTTATGGCTGGAGCTCCGACAAACACAAACCAAAGCACTTCCTGCAAGAACTTACCTATAAGCAGTAAGGCTCCATTTTAATTCAGTGATGCATTAGAGGAGCATGAGTATGAGGGATGTTTATCGTATGTCCAGGTTAAGCGCACAAGCTGCATTAAAGACATGGGCAACATGGGCCATAAATCATCATGAAGTAGCATTAAGGTAGGCAGCAGATAAACAACACTGCTTTCAAAGAGAGCAGTGTGTATATGTGTGTGTGTGTGTGTGTGTGTCATTTAGCACGACTGTGACTACACTAAAAGCTCTCTCTGGTACACCATGTCCTTTTTTATCTTGCTTACATGTGTATTTCTGACATAGAGAGGGATACTAGCAAACCAGCAGAGCACTTCAAGACCCACATGTGGTCTGAAATCTGCCGTGGAGTTTCAATTTCCGGATGGGAATGAACATCATAGTCATTAAAATGCAAACACCTGCTTCTTAAAACATTTGTTATGCTGTATAGTACAGTTGAATACATTACCCACTACCTCGCTGGCTGCATCGCCAATTTCTAATATCAAGCAGCCTACACACCAGCAGGCATGAGCTTCACAGCTGCACCCCCCTCACCCTCACTCCCCCCCACCCCCACTGTACCTTCAGAGTGGTGCGAGAGGGTGAGCAGGCTGACGCAGGAAGCTCCGATCCCAGAACCGAACACAGTGATGCGGTTGGAGTCTCCTCCGAAGAAGCCGATGTTCTCACTGATCCACCTTAAAGCCTGGATCTGGTCCAGGAGCCCGTAGTTGCCTTTAGCAGCCTGGTCACCAGTACTGAGGAAGCCTGCAACACACACACACAGATTCAGAGATTAAAAACTCACCCAGGGACAGTTAATTAATTCAATCATAATGTCACACACATAACTGAAATTTGCACAGTAGGTAGTCTGCAGCTTGCACGTGCAATATGCCACGGCTATTTATTGTGCATGTGCATATGCAGCATAAAAGGTTGTCCATAATGACTTTCCCCACCCCGCTGTTGTCAGAAGAACCATCATGCCAAGTGACAGCAGCAGTGAAATCATGACTTATTGGATGACACGGCTGTTGGTAAAATAGCGCGTGTGACCACATGTCATCTGCACCTTATGGGAAATCAATGGCATGTCTCCCGTGGTGAACACCCATCATTCGATGTATTGAGCCGTACTGATGAAAACCTTAGCAATCTTTGAAAACTCCACAGACAGAGAGAGAAAAATATGCGATAATAAGATTTATAATCCTTTTGATTCTTTAAAACACATTATATATCCTGTCAGAGTTACCACCTTCCTCTGACATGTTCAAATTCTCTCTCACACACTCACAACAGGCACTATCCACGCGCATTTTCTTCCGTGTCTGTGTAATCTGCTATATGATGTCTCAGTTGGACAGAGAGTCTCTCTTGCGTACATCAGAGCTCATGTTGACACACCACCCTCTCCCAGCTGCTCACCAGGGCCTAAGCCCTGCTGAATGATGGGTAATCGAGAGTCGTGGGAGAAGATCAAAGGCAAGCAATCCCCGCAGTCCCCATGGCGGACTCAGTGTCCATCAAACCCCTGAACATGCATGCAAGGTGACAGCTAGGAGAAATGCGTATAAACTTAGACCCCAGTCTCTGTAGTGGCAACAGGGCCAAACATTTCACAAGCAATAAATGGGCTGGTGGGTGAATGCTTACAAGCCTCAAGTAATGGTCCTTCAGCATCTCAGTATTGTTTCTAACATCTATTTCATGGTATATGCCTCCATATAATGATGAGCTCTTTGTGTTTAAGTCCTTGGGGGGGTGTACTGCTCCAGGCTCATTAGCCGTTTTATGACATGTATGTACAAAAAGGATGCATGTCTGCCAATCCCTATTTTCTCTCTTTATGTGAATAAGAGACAATAGGGGACACAACCTCTTGCCCCACCCCCAACAGCACACCCGCCTCGCCTAGAATGCCTGTTGGCAGAACCAAACAGGGTGGGCAGGGGAAAGGCCAGGCCTGATCATCGATAGGAGAGAGGCGGTGGCACAGGAAGCAAAGGAGGAGACAAATGGATCAACAGATGGTCTCCTTCAGACGCATCCCTGAGGATGACAGAGCAGCAGGGCACATGCAGAGAGAGAGAGAGTGAAAGAGACAGGCAGAGGAGCAGAGACGGACACAGACACAGAGAGAGAGGAGAGCGCAGGACTCCAATTGAAGAGCTTTTCCTCTTCTTTTTCTCTTGCGGCTCCTCCTCACGTTCCGTCATAACTAAAGGACAACAGCTTTTACAACCCTCTCCCGGGTGCTGTGGAGAGAGAGGAGACGTGACTCTCCCAGAATAACCCTCATTTGTGAAATGGTTCACACTTCACCAAGTGTATGTCAGATGGGGTTAGGAAATGTCAGGAGACTGGCATGTGAAAGGGATTCTGTGCAACTGTTTGCCTAATTGAAAAGATATAGTAAACATTATCCATTTGGCATTGTGATATGTGGAATTACTTAATGACAAAATGCAAATCATTAGAGTTGGATCCCCAGCTGGCAGAATAAAGAACTGCTCAATGCTCTAGTATTTAGTTTAGCCGTGTTGAAAGCTCTGCATCTATAAATTAAACTGGTCATTAAAATGTAGAGGTGGAATCCAATATCTTAGACAACAAGACATGCTGCAGGCAGCATTTAAAAATACATCTAATATAGCTGCAGGTTATGTTTTAATTGGAAAGGTGACAGAAAGTATTTTCTTTGGAAAACAATTAAGATAGCAAAGTAATATTTTATGCAGGGCTATTTGTATTTTTACATTTATAGCAGACTGTTGTGTCTATGCTTGTGCACTGGAGGTGTTTTCTCTTTTTTGATTTATGGCTATTTCTTCATGTCCATCATCTATGCTTCACCTTCAGGCTTGTGGTGTAGAATAAGGTACAATAACTGACTATTTAAATAATGACACATGATATGCTTTCCCTTTGCCTCTTGTTTCAGTTATTCAAATTTCCGAACCTCCTTCCTAATTTGGTTATAGGTTTTTCTGATCTAGCAGATGATCCCTGTCTCATCAGCTCTGTGTGGGCTTTGGCTGAACATGAACCATGATGTACAGTACATCTGCTCATAGCTCACTCCTACGTGCACAGGGCCTTGGGATTCTGGGCCGCAACTTAGTGCTTCTGAACTGTTTGGTCAGGCTGGTTATGTACTTGGCTGAGCTACTCGACCTGACATTCAATTGAGATTTTTAATACACACTAGGTGCTGCTTTACAATAAGCATTTAATTGTAAACTGTAATCACATAATATCCATCTCTGTTAGTGGCCTGCAATCAAATTAATATGCAAATTCTCAAACAGTGTACACTATTACAGTGTCCCAAGTCAAGTTAATTCAACAAACATAAAATAATAATTTAACAGTAAATATTGATTTGATACTTTGAAAGTAAAGTGCCTACAAATTAATTTGCACTAATTTAATTTTGTCTGGGACATTATTAATCTTGCCTGTTGCGAGTTCTGTAACAAACTGTAGATTCAATCTACAGATTTTTTTTTTTTTTTTCAATTCAGTCTCAATAACTGAGCCGAAGCCTGAGCCTTACACCTTCAGGCTGTACACCAATGTCATATATGGTTTGCCTAATGTTTTTTTTTCGTAAAAGAACAGATATTGTTTTGTATACCAAACACACATAGTTTAGTTTAAAATAGTGTTTTGTTTAGGTAAAAGAAATAGGGAAAAAATGCCACGAAGTTGAACTACACTGGAGAAAAGGAATCATACAACTGATTTAAGTCAACCTTCTTAAATCATGTAGGCCAAATCTAAAATGTATTTAATACGATCTGTTTAGAAAACTGGTTATATAGGCATCACTTGCGAAAGGTCATGCCAACAAATAACCTTGCAAAATTGAATTGAACCTGTCTACACATGTCAGCTGGATTAGACATGAAATATGCATGAGAGTTTCTTATTCACCGCAAACAAACTGCATGAGTTAATAACAGCATTTCTGTGCTCTTTGTCTGCATGTTAGAACAGTAATTTGTCCTGACTGATTACATGATGTGTTTTTGTATCGTGTGTCAAAGCTGTTCTTCCTCGACAGTGATGTGGCGCACTTCTGCTATATGAAGAACTGGTATTTTCTCCTTATGGCAGCACAGAGTCAGAGTATCAGTCCTGATCTCAGCCGGCGTGGCAGCGATGACCGTGGTCTTGAGGCAGCCGGGTCAGGTCGCACCTGTCACCCTGCATCGTCCTTGCTAGACAAAACACTACATGTATGTAGTACAGCTCCCCCTACGAGGAACTTAGCTGCCCTTGTCACCTTAACAGGACCAGAGGGTCAGTAAACGTATACAGCCTGACGGCGTCTCCTCTCTGCAGTGTCTGAGCTTCATCCACTGTGCCGGACGCAACACATGAGCAGCAGACGCTGATGTTCGGAGACCAGGAGATCACCGCTCAAATCCAGCACTTTTCCATGTGCACACATTTTCACACACAAGCCACAACTATTGCATCACCTTAATATCAGTGAAAGTGAGTTTATTTTTCCAAAAAGCCAGCGCCGAGCGTGATGCCACATAATGCATTTTGAGGCTTGATCGTATTTTATCAATAAGCACGCGCCACTATCTCAGTCTAAACTGAGCATTCCTGCTTCCTCCTGAGCCGCGGCAGTGATATCCTTTAGCCATGCCTCTCAGCATTGATATTGCTCTATTGATTATGATTTAAATGTCTGTTTCCTATACGGTGGGCTATAACTCACAGTGTAGCGGAAAGAGGTGATGATAATGATCGCTCCGACCCCAGACATCTCTCTTAGCCTGGTCTCCAGGATAATGGAATGTGTGTAAAGTAATGGTGGAGGGTGAGAAGGGGAAGAGGAAGGGTGAGGGGGAGGGCAAAAGCTTGTTATTGAGCTGAAGAGCGAGCTTACATAGGGACAGATGGAGGAAACGGATAGGGAGGAGTAGAGGAAAAGAGAAGAGGAGGATGGGAATAACAGCGGTGACGTAACTGAGGGAAAGTTTTTGGGCTTTCTGCTAGGTTCATTCTTGCTTCTCGTTCATTTTCCCTCTCATCCTCTCCCTCTTTGGGGTGCTGGTTAACAAGGCCGTCTGTGTCCAAACTCTCCTTTGGTTTCCCCCCCCCCCGTTCCTCTTGCCCTCTCCTTCTATCTTTTCTCCCCCCTTCTCTTCTCTGGGGAAATAAAGGCCCACACAGTCGCAGCCTTGACAGCCTCCCCTAAGAATCCCCCACTACAAAAGAGCTTTAACTTCCCCCCAGCCAGGCCTGGTCTGAATGGGAGCCTCTGGGGTGGGGATGAGAAGCAGAGGAGGGAAGGGGCCACCCTCCACACAGCCACATAAAGGGCCTGTGTATTGGGCTCATGATGAGCAAGGGACATACCCAGCGGTCCATCCTCCACATAGGGAGTCATTCCCACAAGATTTTTTATCCTCTTTTTTGGGGGGGGGATAAAGATTTCATCATGCCGACAAGACTTAAAAAAAACAACAACTCTGGGTGAAGGGAAGGGGGCAGGAGGGGGGCGTGGGCCTGAATGAAGGTGATTGCCACTTGGATCAGTGTGCAGCTCCTGTTTACAGCTCGCTGGCCAATAGCATGGCTGGAGCGCAGTCTGATCTGAGAGCAGGCGAATGAGAGGGATAGAGAAACAGTGAGAAAGAGAGAAGGGCAGGCAAGCACAATAAAGCCTCTTTATGGCAGCCTGAACACTGAAGGCCATTTACCCAACACCACATCCTTGTTTCCGGTGGAAGGGAAAATAAAGACGTACAAAAAAAAAAAACATACTTTGTGATTGTCACTCCTACAAATGACTAGTTCCATATGAATGGATACAACATGACAGCGGAATCAAACTAGAAAATGGTAAAAAATGATTTATGTATGAGCCCCTGATTGCTGCTGGGCTCATTGCGGATCAATAATTAAATAAAATATCAGACTCCCTTGAATGGCAACAAAGTCATCTGATGTTTCGGGGCCTGCCCCTCGACACTGGGCAAGTTCAAACTAAACTGCAGGGCTTGCTGAAAATGTTAGCAGGCTGCGAGGCCACACAGAAACCTTAATGGTTCAGCCTGATTATTGGTCACACGATGTGTGCAATGATGAAGATAGACGCAGCGTGTGAAGCTTGAACCAACACTGCAGCTATACTGTGCGCTGAAAGGTGGCTGGATAGTTAGATGCATGATACTGAAGGTAGAGCACACTGTGCTGCTGTGTACATACTGAGCCAGTCAAATGGAAAATGTGTTTGGTGTGCAACAAAACGCTTAACCCCCCCCCCCAAAAAAAAAAAACAAAACTAAATGTCAAGAGGGAATATCTGTGCTGCACAAACACCAAAGCTCATCTGACACATATCTGAGCCTCTAAAACCCAGATCTCTCACAGACAGACAAGAGCCTGTTACAGCAGACAGGGATGAAAAACAGACACTGTAAGTCAGCGCTGGTGGTGCACGTGGCAGCTGCTGGTTGTCCTGCATGTGACTTCGGGGCTGCTTAATCTGATTGTGTGATGTGTCCCGGTGGTCAGGCGACACTATTCAAGGGCTCTGGTGAACAGCAGCCCTGGCAGCAACTACAAATGAGCAGTTTGCATATGTATGACCCCTGGCATCTGAACGCCACTCAATCAATCACACATCGGCTAATAGCGGCTGTCGGCTTTCAGTTTTGTTGCTCCCCTTTGCTTCTCTCCCACCCTCCCTTTACCATCTCTCTCTTTGCTCGGTCTCCCTGTCGTGTTTCCCATCTTCCTCTGCTCTCAGTGTCTTTCTCTGTTGTTCATCTATGCCTCCATATTCCCCCACTACCTATCACCTTCTCTCTTCTCCGTATCTCCTGACATCTTTCCTTTCAGTGAATAGCACAGTCAGAGGATTCTCGAAGAAAGCAAAATGCTTTTACATTAAGGGGAGCTTTGCATCTCACAGCTGGTGCGGAGGCGGGCCTGCATGCCGCCACAGAGAGAGAGGAAAAGACTGGTGCTGGAGAGTCACAACTGTGAGGTTAAGTAGCGCTTTGGTTCAACTTGGAGAAACATGCATCGTAGGGAGATATTTCATGTGCAATTTGCCTTACTTAAGTCTGATATTAACAACTCTCACAGAATACCCACTGTCCTTTGCTCAGACATAACAACACTGTTTGCAAGGTTCTCTGTCTCACCTTTTGGCCTGTGGCTGCACAAGCTCAAAGGCATGGTCTGAAACATGACATCAAGCCTGGGTGATGTAATTTGTGGGCGTGGTGAAAAAGTTTTGCACCGCCCATGGGTGTGCTGTGATACCACGGAGGAGATCAGAGCCTGGCTTATCAAAGCACATCAGCGGAGTAGAGTAGGAGAGAAAGGTCATCATTTAGAAGATCTTCAAAGCCCAACTCCTCAGGTTGGAGCAGCTCTGATAGCATAATCAGCTTAGCTTTGGTTGGCCCTTCCTCACGAAGACTTGTGAAATAAGCCCAGGCAGCCAATTTAACAGCTTTTATTCTTGATACTCAAAATCTCGTCTTCTTTTATTTGTTAATTTGTAAGAACCCTGCCAACTAAATCAACAACAGCAATTTAAACGAACATCTGTTTTCCTGCGGTTTAGCACTATGGTGTTTGAGTGATGTTTTATTTGTCTTCGGAAGGGTATAATATTTTTGGCTACATGAAGTAGTGCTGCTGCCAGTGGGGTTGTGTACTGATGTGGAACTGGCTCCAAATTTACAAGAAGCAAAGATTTGTTTAGAAACATGCTTTTTATTTCTCCTTATCATACTGAAAGCAAAGTTTGGACCTGCTCCGCTTTTATCTAGATTGCCGGTTATTCATATGCCAACTTACATGTACAGTGTTTACAGTATGCCAGACCATAATGAGCACTCAAAACGTGTAACGGATAGTTCCAGTGATATTCTACATCTTTCAACTAATCTAGTGAAAAGACCAAAACCAGAAATGAATTGATCCTATTGAAGGGTTGTCTATGTATTATATATATATTTATATAATTGCAAAGGGCAAATGCAACTCAAGGTAAATAGCAATTATTTAATATTTACCTTTTTCCAGGAATCACAAAGTCATCAGTTATGAGAAATGACTATTTATGGCAGCGTAAATATACATAAACCTAAATAAAGATGGTTTTTGCTCTCAAAATATTTATGTTTAAATAATATGATGTTACTAATATCATTTAATTTTTATTTTTATAATTTAAACCAGGATTCAATAAAAACTGGAAATAGAAAGCAGAACCAGAATCAATAAAATCTGTATGCTACCCCACAGGAAGTTTATGTATGTGACTGGTTGGGACCTGGGCTCCAGCCATGTGTGTATGACAGAGTAAATGGGAGTGCCACTGCACTGAGTGTGGGTGAGTGGGCAGCCACTGTGTGCATAAGTGAACAGGAGGAGTGTGTATTAGTATTTGTTTGTTTGTGGGTGTGCATGTGTGGAACAGCGGCAGTGTGCGAGTGCTCGGAGGGGAGGAGTGTATGCAGTACGGTGAGGGAGGTATGGATATTAATCACCAGGAGGAGCATGGTTCTGTGGCGCCGGGCGGAGATGGATGGGGTGTGAGTGCAGTGATGTCATCCTGACAAATGGACCGGCCATGTTGGCTGAGACTCGCACATCGCCTCTCATTTCAATTAGTTCCTCACACAACAACCCACCTAACCCACAATCTGCAGGTTACACACGCACAAACGCATACACTTTGGCCACAAACACACCCCCTCAGGTGCCCCAACCCACAGAACAGCCCTCTAACAAGATGCACTGATCTGTAAGAATACAGTGGAGCTCCTTTAATTAATCTAACTCAATTATGACAGCACTCTTGCTTTCAAACCCAGCAGCCAGTCACTCATTACCATTCATATTATCAGCCAAGCGCACTGACTAGGTCTACGGCCAGCACACTAGCCAGTGGGAGCTGGCAGAGAGTCTGGGTGTGTTTACGAACTAAAGACTGGGCACTGGCTGCGTGTTTTCCCACAATATCAATTTGATGAAGTGCTGGAACGATGGCAATGTGAGCATTCGCTTGGGCCAATGGTAATAGCATGCATTTACTCTTTGATGTGGAAAAAAGGTACAAGACCTGTACCAGTCATCACGGTGAGCAGCAGTACTGACAAACTGAGTTCAGGTATAAAAGGTCTAACCTCCTCACTAGCTGTTTATAGCTGTGTTCTTAAAAGCCTGACACCTCTAACTATCAGAGCCAGAGCTGATTTTGAAGTGTCTGTCACCTACACAAGAAGTGTTAAACCTTGCTTTCAAAGTCTGATGCTACTAAACGGAGGCAACAAGCCCTGTTTCAAATTTCAAAGTTTGACGCTGCCATTTTAAAGTACCTCTCAATCACCATCTTACTTCTCCCATGCCTTCCTTGCTTTCTGCTTCCTCCCTCTTTCATTTCGATCTGATCTCTGTCTCTCGCGATCCTCCTCTTCTTCATACCAGGAGGATGGTGCAAGTGGATCATTTTGGTCTAAGCCAGGGCAGGCTGGGCCATGTGAGGCTGAACTGGGCTATGCAGTGCACAGTAGAGTGCTAAGTTGGGGATTTGATCAGAGCCTCCTGGGGCTCCAGCTCCAGTTCCAGCTTAACATCAATGGTGGGTATCTCTTCATCTGCCCATGAAAGCATCAGGAGGTTAATACCAACCCTATAGAGAGGAGAGAGAGTGGGGGAGGAACTTCATCGTGCCACAGCTTTAATTAGACCCCTGCACATCTGCATCCAGCGCGTTAATATTAAAGGTTACTCAAAATCTGAAGCTGGAGAAAAACAAAAAAGCATGTTTAAGAGCAAGGAACCATAATTGCAGATGTTGAATGAGACAAATGTGTGTAAATGCAGCAGATCTTCTGTGAGCTGTCATCAAGAACACGTTCTTCTATTATACAATCAAGAGAAGATATATAACCGCCACCTAGTCTAAGAAAAGCAATCATGGTGCGTGACATGGGAATATGAATCTGTGGTTCTGTGGTTTGTTAACAATGCTCACCAATACTGAAGATATGTTGATATTAGCAGTTGGATATCTTTCTCTCTAATAGAATCTGAAACCACTAGGTTTGTACATATGCAGAATGTATTACCTTCTACCTTGTGAGGGTGCTTGGCTTGCTTGGCTTCACATATTCCTTTGTTGATGAAACATGCTTGTTCTCTCACCCCGCGAACAGTGGGGAATGAAGAATGGATGAAAAGCTTTTGAAATAGTGTGTATGATTACCCTAACACTTCTACAGAAGAGGGAGTGTGCCTGTCATGGATTGTTGCATGCAACACAAAGGGCATGCACTATACAAAAGACACTTGTACCCATGTCCTACAAAGGATGACAATATTTGCTTTATTTTTTCTGTTTTAAATTGATATTGAAGTTCTGTCTCCAGGAAGGGTCTACACATTCAGCTAAAGTGATTCCTTTTACATTTCACTTTGCAGTTCTTCCTTTTAATCTAGCAGCCTAAAGAACTAGATTCTAGCAACAACAAAAAGGTTAGATCTCGATTTCTGTTTCATCTCGGCCTCCTGCGATCCCCAGAGACGTCTCTCTGTGCTCGTCTGCACTGCTTGGCGATGGGAGATTGTGCCAGGGCTCTGTTTGTTTGGCTTTCGTCCCTCTCCTCATCGCGTTGAAATCTGCTTGACAGTTCGGCAGCATTGCTCTGGCCCCACAGGAACTAATGTCAGATAAAATGTCACCGTTGCTTTGTTCCACGCGCCCTATAGGCTGACCAGATGCACTGTACACCTGAGAGCCCGAAGGCCAAATCGCAGAGTGAGAGCGAGGGGAAAGAGGTGGTGTGCATGTGCCATTGCCACATTTTTTTAACTGCCTGTGTTTCATCTTCGTTGACAAAATCGGCTTTGATGGATAATTAGATTAGAGGTTTTAACCTTAGAGCAATATGATTAAACCACAAATAAATCATATATGCTTGACTGACAGCACTAATTCTGCATCCTTCTACGTTGCAGGGAGATGTGATTGGATAACAGCCTGCTATCCTCACCATCGCTTAACATAACAGCTTCTTAGCCTCAAACGTTTCACATCTCAACAGTCAAACCTGATCAAACGGCAGCAGCACCAGACCCAGCTCCAGTCTCTCAGCCTCAGATGACTATTCTCACTGTTTCCGTAACGAGGCTCGAGCGAAAAAGCCAACTGGTCCTCTCAAAGCCAGGCACTAGGGCGTTTGCCGCTGTCAGCTCCTGTTAGCTCAGCCCTCTCTGGTTCACGTTTCAGAGAGCACAAACACACTCATCCCAAAGGAGCTCATCCGTGCTCCTTCACCCACCCCGACACCCCTCACCTCGCCTCAATAAATTAATAAAAGAAGGAGCATCTCTTGCAGGTAATATTATTAAATACGACATCCTGCTTTAAAGAGCATGCTGACGAAGCACAAATAAGACGGGACATTGTCGGAAGAAATTGTCACTGTACTCGTACATGATCCCCGGCCTCTCCTCCCTCTCTATCAGCTGAGGATCATCACATACTCCCTTTTCCAAGGACATCTCTGAGTGTTATTAGATGAAAAATGCTATATGCTCCAGATTGCTGGGCTTGTCAGTCACCTAATTTGATGCTATCCTCACCAGGCATCTTCCCTTAATTGAAGTTTTTGCTTTATTTGATAGCAGATGTTTATGAGTTAATATGTGGCTACATGTGCCCTAGATAAGCCACTTGGGCTTATCTAGGGCACATGCTCATACTTTTCAAAACAGACATAGTGTAAACAACAACATGAGCTCAGACATTTGTTATACACCCAGGACATAAATAAGTGTAACCAATTTCTACCAAATGTGCTGAGGGAATTGTATTAGCATTTTAGAAAATAACGTAATACAAGGATTCAAACGCTATATTCTCATATCTCAGTTAACATGGTTACTCTGTAATTGCAATATTATTATCAAAGAAACTGAATCAATCTGATCATTTATTTAATTTAATATACAGTGTGCATTCCATTTCCCTCTGGTGAACACTTTGTCTCTTTCTGTGTTTATGTCATCCCCACTGTGTTCTCCTCTCCCCTCAGGCTTAAGAGGGCTGACTAGAGTTGGGAAGGATATATCGAGCAACAGCGTATGAATGGAATGACAAGCCATCTCAGTCAGAGGGTAAACCACTCATTATACAGATTGCTTTGTGGTGTTTTGGGGTAGTCGAGGCCAATGTCACCTCTCCTCAGTCTGGCCTGCGCCTGAATGGGTCACCACTGCCTGTCTTGCGGCCCCCGCTCGCTATCTCCAAGTCCTAGATGACACACTTTGCTGTATCCTTCAGAGTCAGTTTGCCTAGAGGTTACAAGGGTGGATTACTGACCCAACAACAATGCCAATATTGCGAGGCAAACAGGCATGCCCTAATGGAAGGAAGGATTCTGAATCTTATTAGCAGGACATCTTGTTTCAGTCAATGTTCCAGTGGCCCCTCTGGCTCTATGATAGCATCAGCAGCAAATAGCTAGCAGGTGCAGAACAGAAACAAAGCCAATTGTGTTGATCGAATCATCCCCCGTTCTATCACCCCACATCTATTCCTTCACTTGAGTGTCCACTAACTGGCTGTGCTATGGATAATGCTCTCTAATGTCAATTGATGCTCTCTGTGGAGCTATCAAGACATATGTTGATGAACATACTTTCTTCCGGTCTTTGATAGGTTAACTGCACTGCAATAGCTCCCATGTTGGGAGACAGGTAGTTAAGTGCTCTTCCTGTCTCTGGCCTAGGATAACTGGAGCAGACTGTGGCTCACGGTCGGTGACATCCCTACCTGTGGCTAAAAATCCTGCAGCCTGCGCAGTGATGGCAGGTTTGTACCATACTAAGCTCCTGAGATGAGCCTTATCTCAACCCAGCTTGAGAATCCACAATTCTGTCCTCAGGATTGAGAAGGGGAACAGCCTTGAGTGGCAGGTTCCTGCTCTAATTAAACCAGAAGAAACATTAGTCCCGCTTGTGAGAGGTGTGAGAGTTTTTATAATTACCCATGCAATTCATTCATTATTTAACCTAATGAGGTAGCTCAGTGGTTAAACATACAGTGGACTGGAGGCCTAATTTGGGAAAATGCCATAAAGATATGGAACACATGACGTTTTCGCTTCAGCCACCTGTAAAGCTTCTGGATGATGATGGATCAGGAAAAATGGCTGAATATGCGGTCTTATTAACTTTGAAAGTGTCTGCTGGTGATGTAGGCAAACAAAGAAAAGCACTCTTATTGCAATGTCTATTAAGTTCAAATGAAATGTAAGTATGACCTTTCTAAGCTCTTTAATTTAGCTAAATTGGCTCCAGAGGAGGCTAATTTAGCCTTTTACAACATGCGGGGAAATGGGCATTAGAGCAGTGGCGCCACCAGCAAATGGCACTGGACCCTGACATGTTTGCACAGAAAAATGTGTTAGCTTTCTATCTCCAAAAGATGGGACTTTCATTGTTCTTAAAAGACTTAAGTACTTTTTTTCTCCAAACTATTTACACTCACCCAATTGCTGGTATTACCATTATAATTTGACCACAGTTGTATTGTTAGTAAATGTAAATGGGGGGGGGGTTACATTAAAATGCAAATGCATTACATAAAAACATGCAGTCAGCGTATTATAATCCTGCATGAAAATGCTACCTTAGGAGGGGCAAGCATTTAGATGCCAGAACTAGGACTCCAAATCATACCGGGCTGTAGTTAGAATTCCACATGCTCTAGCTGGGGAGATAATTGATACAAAATTCATGTCTAAAATGATGGGGGCGGATGATCAAGTTAGACTGGTGTGATAAAACCCTGCAAAATTATTGAGTCAGGAGATAATCTGTTTTGATGCAGCCCTTATACCACTTATGATAATTCAAATCGTTCCATATTCTCACTCATACATAACAGCTGGATCCACTGATAGCAGGCACAGCTCGAGCCATCCTGCCCATGCCCCTCATATTTCATGAAGAAAAATATAAGGGATAACACATCCTCCATACATCGTTGCTGTCTGGTGAAAATTTTGGTGATCTTTGTGTCTCAATTCAAAGAATTACACAGTTCCTGTATGAGTCAGTGACAGTGACACGCAACGGAATTTAACAAATATGGTCTTACACTTTTAACAGTTAAACTAATATGAACTGTGTCATTGAATTTCTGCCACTCAGGAATCCATATCAATTTTAATCCTTGTCAAGCATTGTTAACTTGTTTACTGCTATATTAAGCACCAGATATGCTGCCTCAGAGAGAGGTATATAGCCTGTGGCAATTTACTTTCAATGAAAGCATTAGGCTCACAGCGGTGTCACAGAACCAATTGCATTATTATATATACACCAATTGTATAGTGTAGTCTGCAGACCCTGTATTTTTGATTTCATCAAATATTTATAGAATTCTAAGGTCCATTTTTGTGGAAATATTACTTACGCTGGTACATGCTGCACTGTGCATATGTGAAATGATTGCCATGTTTACATTAGCTTTAGCTTACTTGTAGCTGGGTTACTGCTCATGCATTTGTATCGTCACTGCTGCGTTTGCAGCACAGTTTACTGTTGACATAAGGACTACTGACTTTGGGAGAGCAAGATTAGAATATACAGTATTAAGTAAAAGCCTGAAAATCTATGGCATTGTTGCGAGTTCAAACAAAGCAGCATGCATGGTGTTTTCAGCACAGAGATATCATATCACGAAGCAGATAAAAGCTAGAGTAAAGCCACTTGCTCTCCCTCCGCTGTCAGGAAATAGAATACCATTACCAGACTTGTATCTGTGCTCCAATGACCCAGAAACACATATTTCTAATTGTTCTAGCTGGCCTCTGGGGCTTCCTTTACAAAGCTATGACCTCTTTACAATAAGACCAACGTGCACGGCCCATCAGGACCCAAAGGAGAGCCCGACTAAGTGTGATTCCCCTCAGGCATGGGAGCTCTCCCTTGAGCAGACTACACCAAATGCCACCTCCATGTCTGTCTGAGAGTCATGTTTTAGGCTGTGGCACAGATACAAGTGCTTGTACACGCGCAAACATCGCACACACAAACACAAATTTGCACCTGCACACACACAAAAGTCAAACACCCTCAGACAGCTCTATTTGTTCTCCCTATCCCCTTGAAAGTGCACCGAAGACCAAACGAAGGCTAGATGGACTGTATATGCTTTTTCAACCTTTTTCCTTCCTGGACAATTTAATAACATCAGACCGCGGTGATGCAGCAAGGTCAGCCCTGGTCCAAGGTCACTCTCTGCTGGGACCACGGCTGGAAGAGGTGCGCTCAGAGCAGGGGAGGGGAGCAGCAAGCACACGGCCACTTAGATGAGGTCTGATCCCAGAAAAGCCCCTTTGACTACAATATAATACATTTATAATAGATAAATGTGAAAGGTCTGCACCATTTCAAATGTTGCAAGTGTGCTGTTGATAGTGACCCTGGAGAACAGGCAGTTTTTTCACAGTACAGCGAGAAGCAGGTGGAGCTTGTGATGAGATCTTTGCTGATTCTGACAAAATAAATGCCACCTAAACAGCTGAGAGATGAAGAATTAAGCAGTTATCAACTACAATCTTATCTAAACAGAGCCACAGCATATTTTGCTGTAAACTGTATTGGCCTTGAAACAATAATATCTATACTTTGGAAAATATCATCCACTATAGTCCTCTCTATCTGTTTTCTGGGGGACATGTCAGGGGCTAATTGTTAAGAATTGAGTTATTGAGCTGTATGCCCTTCTCCAGCCCCTGAAGGACTAACACCAATACAAATAGCTTCCAAACACTATTGGAATTCCACTGGAGTGCCCCTGACTTACCCCAGCCATAATATTGTTCTAATAATTGGAGCTCACAGGCCATCAAATATCATGCCGGTTTGTTCAATTGATTCAGACAGGGTAAAGGATGGGGGAAAAATATGCATTTGCAAATTTCTCATTTGTAATCCAAATAGCATTTCTCTGCTTCGTTTTAAATGATGGAAGATTTTGCGAGGTGAAAGCATTTTGTAATTTGTCCTCTGGCTAACTTTTATGTAATACGGTATG
>JAVQJD010014408.1:0-16176 GCA_036023655.1 Nannoperca australis
TTCTCTCGTCCCCCTCTCTCTCTCTCCTAAAGATCTCTGCAGGTATTTCTGCCTCTGGCGCTGTAGAGTCTGGATCTGTGGTTGCTCCTGCTGCCCCTGTGTTCCTGCTCAACCGCCAATGTTGCTATTACTGTTATACTGTACTACTGTATGTTCACCTTCCTCCTGCTCTCTCTCTCCTGCTCCGCCCCCCCCCTTTCTTTCAACCCACACGGTCGAGGCAGATGACCGCCCACCTAGAGCCTGGTTCTGCTCGAGGTTTCTACCTGTTAAAAGGGAGTTTTTCCTTGCCATTGTCGCGTAGTGCTTGCTCATGGTGGGAACGTTGGGTCTTTGTGTGTGTGGAAGTTGGTCTCGACCGACTCCATGTGATTGATTGCCCTGAGATAACTTTGTTATGATATGGCGCTATATAAATAAAATTGAATTGAATACTAGTGCAGTGCCCGCTTGGGGCTCTAGTCTGTAATGTTGCTTGCATCCAGGCTTCCAGTAACCCTTTACCTCTACTACCTGTAAACCAAAACTACATTTTAGTCTCTATGTCTCCATGTGAGGGCTTTTGCCTCTCTGACACCATTAAGTTTCAGGGAGAGTTTGGGGTTCCTGCGTTCCTGGAAGTGTACCCAAGCAACAAGCTGGTATTATTTCAAACTTTTTTTTAAGGGGGAGTTTGAAATCCTGTCAAACTCTTTGGGGTTTTCACTGCTACAAGTGAACTTCAGACTCCTAACACTTTTAACTTCTTGAGATGCCCTCCTGATGAATGAAGAAAATAAAAGAGAAGTTGGGGAGGTTTCAGAGATCTGAAGTCTTAGTGATGTCCATAGACTTCCATTCAAATCTTATTTTTTATAGTTCCAAAAACAGCTCAGGGTATGTTCTGAATCCTATAGAGGGTGGTTTGAAGTTTTAAAATGTTGACTCTTTTTTTCCGGAGTATTGATGTTCAACATCAAACCCAGTAAAAGTTCACATTTTGTATACCCCCACACCCACTACTTTTAGATTTAAACCAGCTGCCTTTGAACCAAAGCATCAGTAAGAGTGGGCCAGCAGCTGTATAGCTAATGCACGTCAACTCTAGCTAATTGAGAATTAAAAGTTCTTCTTTCTGCTTGTTAAAAGTGTGTTTATCCTTGCCAATGTCGCCTAGTACTTGCTCATGGTGGGAATTGGTGGGTCTCTGTAAATATAGAGTATGGATGGCAGATTGCAGTCAATCACCTTCTCAGCAACATGAATGATACGCTGCAGTCTGCTCTTGTCTTTGGCAGTGGCAGCAGCATATAACATGGGGATCGAGGAGGTGAGGATGGACTCAATGATGGTGGCATAGAAGAGCACCATTATTGTCTTTGGCTGGTTGAACTTCTTAACCTGCCACAGGAAGTATATCCTCTGCTGGGCTATCTTGGTGAGGCAGCTGATGTTCAGATCCCACTTGAGCTCATGGTGCCCAGGAAGTGGAAGGACTCCACAGTGTCAACTGGAGATTAACACAGGGGGATGGGTGTGGGTGGGGCTGGATTCTTCCTGAAATCCACTACCATCTCCACTGTCTTAAGACTGTGGAGCTCTTAGTTCTGACTGCAACGGGATATCAGATGGTCCGTCTCCAACCTGTAGTCGGACTTATTCCTTTCCAGAGTTGAGCCCAGTGAGGGAGGTGACATCTGTGAACCTGACAGACTGATGACCGGGGGTGCGTCTGTGTATGTGTGTACAGGGAGAAGAGCATAGGGGAGAGGATGCTGCCTTGAGGAGGACCAGTACTCATGCCTTGAGGAGGACCAGTACTCATGGCTGGTGAGTCATGTATGTTCCTATGTGTCCTATGTATTTAAGTAAATGATTTTACATAGTTCTACCAGCACTGCTGCAGGTTAAGTTCAGAAGATGGGCCAAACCAGCCATGTGTTGTAGTCATGTGTTGTGTCATGACTATTTAATATCTCCCAATGTCTGTCTGTTACTCCTCTAAGTAATGTCTAGAAAGCAACAATGCAGCAGAACTGTCACTGTAATGAAGTGTAGGCTGCTTCTCCTATCTTGCCTCTTGCCCCAGTGCTTTGGATTTCATATCTTTTCAGTCTATATTCCAGTCTTTATGAGTGGTATTATTTTATTTCTTTATTAGAAAATTGGAATAGCTTAAAAGTCTAATAAAGAGAACATCCACACTAAGCTGATTACATTTGTAAACTCATCTATTTCTCTCTACTCATTCAGTCTTCTGTCCAGACTAAAATTATGCTTTCCTCCCCTACAAACAGAGCTGTGAGGAAGCGTCTCATTCCTCACTGTGACTGACATTGTTTGTGTGTGTAAAAACAGATACACTACATGTTGGAGATGTATAAAGATACCATTACCATTGTATGACTTACCATGTTCAAGTTTATTATTTTTTCAAGCAAACCTACCCCACTTAGCGGATTCTGGAGGGTTAGCCAGCGTCTGGATCCAGTGGAGAAGGCTGTCAGACTAAGAAGAGGAAAAGGAAGCTTGACATGCCTGCAGGCCTTTTTAAACGGAACACCAGGGTATTATTGGCTAGCGCATTATACGTGCTAAACATAAGCATGTTAACATTGTCACTGTTAGCAAGTTGCCATGAGGACATTAGCATTTAACTTGATGAAGCCCTCGGCCAAAGTACGGACTTTAGAGCTTCTAGTGTGGCTCCATTTACTAAGAACATGTAGCTCGTTTTAGGCACTAAACAGTCAAACTGCGTTTGTTTAGTTTTTTCACTGGTAGAATGAAAGTGTTACGGCTCAGAATTTGGTCTCATGCAATATGTATTTTAAATTGTTCTTGTTTAGAGAAACTAAATCTATAAAAATAGCTGCTGCTGTTATCACTTCTGACTGACCACTATGGCAGATGGAATTGTCTTTGAAATTTTATGACTGGCAAAAGCATTGAAAGTTTTGAAAAACTTTGGTGAATTTTGTGCCCCTGATGTTAAATTGTGACCCAAGAGCATCTTACGTGAACCAAAGATAAGAAGCAGAACCAAATCCTCCTTACCTTAGCACAGGCCACATCTTGTGTTCACATTCCTCCATTCCTAATTGTCTTGTTATGAGTTAGCAGAAGACACGTAGGTTTCCCTGATGAAAACATCAATGTTCTCATTAACTGTTTGTTCTGCTTAGGGGGAGACTGCGTCCCGCAGCTGAAGCTGTCAGCTATTAACAAACACCTGCCTTCAAATGAAATTATTTAACGGATGACTTCAGCTCCTTTCGCCTTGAGGCATGCTTTGATTTCTGGAATATCTTTCTACGCTCTTCACAGCTTCAGGTTGGAACTATTCATTAGCTGTCAGACTTTTCTCCTGTCTTTTAATTTCATATCACTTTTTGGATTGAAATTGAATGATTTTATAATGTAATACATGTGTGTGGTTATATTACTTAGACATCTGAAATATGTAATTATATTGCCTTTGTTGCGCTCCTGAATTACTTATTGATATTATCAACATGGTATTCATTTCTTATTGCAGCAGTAGGCCTTTAGCTTTGATCATTTATGCATTTAGACTCTTACCCCACCGAAACACCAGTTTCCTGCCCAACAAGACTACATTAAATGTAAAAGTACTGTTTGTCCATGCCTTCTAGAACAACACATATTTCTGATCTAATTGCCCAAATGTCAGGATGACAGTACACAGAACAACTTACGTTTATGGACATTTGTATGATTTTAAGGTTAAGGGCCCGTCATCATGATGGTTTCAATAATAAGCATGTGGTTAGGGTTAGGGAACAATCTTAATCATGCTTTTAAAAAACAACAACATTGTCAGTTGAAAACCGGGTCTCCCGTTTAATATTTTGTCAACCCTACCATCTAGCCTAACATCCTCCTTACGCAGACATAATTAATCTCTAATAACGTTCCCTGACCTTCTGCTTTGCTCCGACTGGGGAGGCTCATTCTGCCCACTGACACTAGACTGTATATGAAGATGGACAGCTTTGCCTGCCAAAGTGCAGCCAAAGCATCTCGATCGCCCTCTAGCTGCAGTTTATGTCGTAAACCCGCCCTCTCCATCTTAAAGGATGGGTCATGGGCCAAATGGAAAAAATCTAAGTTACAAATTTGGTTTCTGCCATTTGTGGTAGGCAACTGTGAATTGCAGTTGCTTTGTAACCTTAACCAACAGCAAAAAGTTTAAGTGGGTGTATGGGTGGGACCTCAATACCGCAGCCCCACACTATGCAACGAGTGCAAGATGGCAGCTCCGGGATATTTTGGCTGAACTGCCTGGTAAATTTTGCATGACATACATAACTGTGTTCTGCCAACAGTTTTTATTTCACAGTTCTCTAGTAATTCATCATTATCTACTAAATAGTCCTGGATTCAGAGATATTCAGGATTGTTCCGCATACCCACACTTCCGTGGACCAGTCAGGATTTAGTGACATTTGAATCATAATCATAATCATAATCGGACAGTTGGTGGGTTGTTTGGTAATACCGTAAGATGTTTATTTTACTTTGTCGATTATTTAGTGATTAATGTTATAGAAGTGCTTATTATCTGAACAACACCATTTGTCACGATTGGCCGTTTAAGGCAGCAGAGAAAGGATCCAAGTGCAGATTGAGGAGGCCCCAGCAGGACAAAGGTTTATTTAACACAAAACAAACAGACTTACAGACAGATGAGCAGGTAACAAAAAACTCCAAGTGAAAAAAGTAAAGGTGACGTGAACAGAAGGAGGTCAGGGAACACAGACATAGAACTCAGATGAGATTCAGGAAGAGTTGACAATGGATCAACAGAGAACAAAAGCAAGGGACCAGTATGTATAGGTCGGAGGAGACAACGAGGGAGGCAGACACATGTGTTTAACAAGACACAGGTGAAATCAATGATAGAAGTGGGAAACAGAAAAGACAAAACATCAGTCAATCAGTCAATCAATCCCAAAAACCAACAAAAAGGTTATGCTGGGGCATGACAATTGCTCTCACTGAAGTAAGTATAAGGTATGGACCTACTCTTTTTAAGGCAGTGTTTTATGATTTAAAGCACATTTGGTAAATAATGTACTTTTAACTGCCCCTGTGGATATTAAGGGATATCAAGTCTTTGGACAACTGTAATACAACGGGTTAATAAAGGTGATTGAATCCAGCACTGCACTATTGTCTCAAAATCATTTGCACTGGCCTGGGATGCTGTTAATGTCACAAGAAAGGTTGAACATGTTTCACTCACACTGAACATCATTATAAGTGAGAAGTTAGAAGCAGTAATTCAGTAAGACTTACTCACAATCAGTCAGCTGCTCCAGGTAATGGGCCTTGCTGTACCAGTGTTTTAGTGGACAACTGATAAGAAGCTACTAAAACAGCTGTTTTGATAATTGAGGTTATAGGTTAAAAGAGTTTATTTGCTTTCATTCTGAGAGTGAGATGAGAAGATCATTACTCCCATGTCTATGGTTACAGATCTGAAGATAGAAGTGGATTAACCTAGATTAGCAGCAAGACTGGAAGCAGGGGCACACTGTCCAAAGCTTAAAAATACTACTACCAACACCACTGAACTTCTCTGATTAACATGTATCTCTACATACAGCTTTATAACACTTGATGGATTTCATTGTAATACACATAAACCTCTAGGTAAATTGTACATTTGTGTTAGTTTTGTAATTTTGTTTTGAAATTTTGATGAATTACATAATCTTTGTTTTTATTTTTTTAAGTACAACTATGGATATTTTGGGGGGAGGAGGTGGGACATCTTCATAAGCTATATATGTGTGCTTAAAAACTAAACTGAACCCTGGATCTATTTCTTGGAGAACTGCAGTGACTGTGCAAAGGAGTCTTGCTGAGAGAATGACACTGTAAGGTTTGGCTCCTGCACAGTGACAGCAACTGAACTCCTGGGATCACTGACCAAATCTGACAACCCCCACTGCAATCTGAGATGCACATCTGTTCATTCATTTCTGATGTTCCATTTTGTTCCCCCAGTGGATCTACTTTAGCTGCATTCCTACATGTCAGCTATTACTTTGATGAGTATGATGCTGAAAGAGCCACAAAAAAAACTGTTAAAACCCCTCAGCAAGAGATTTGAGTATTTTTACACAAGAATGCAGTTTTTCCTTATTCTAATCCTTGAAAATATTTAGCTTCATATTTGTCATGGTTATTGCAATGTTTGCATGGTTATTATAGAAAGACCACTGATTTATAAATGAAAAGGGTTTCTATAAAACCAGCGACCCAAAATGGAAAGTATGGCTCGTTGAATCCTCACTTTAAATCAATGTAACTCCAATAATTGTTAAATGCTGGACAGGCAGGTTCCCAGAACATAACATTGAGCTGTATGTAAAAAAACAAAATAAGGCTCCTATTAAGCACCTGAATAAATTCTGCATTTGGTTCGGAATAAGGAAATACAAGTGCACATGGGCAACAGTCACAAACTGCATTTCCCTGGGTCCATATAATGGCTGTATAATCAACCTTGGTCAGGTAGCAAAATGTTTCATATGTCAAGCATCGGATCATCAGCTGAGGGAGTGTCTGACAGTGCTGGCACTGTGGCATCCTGGGCCACAAAGCCATAATTGGTCTACGTAGTTAGATTGAAGCCAGAAATGTCCTTGTCTTATTTGAATAATACTCTGGACATTCTTCAACTGTCTAGAGTATTATTCAAATAAGACAAGGAAACACCCCATCACCCAGCCAGAAAACACAACCCCAACTGTTCCACAGCAACCCTCCTTTCCCCCTCTGTGCCTCCTCCCCTCACATGAGCTGCAGAAAGACAGCTTGCCCTCCTGTTAATGAGAAGCAGAGGGTCTTCCACCTGCAGAGCCGTAGACTGAGACTGACTGTCATCCGAGACCAGGATTTCTTCCCTACCCAATCAGAGAGCAGTGATGATGAAGATAGAAACGCTGAAGCTTCATAATGCTATGAGAGCGCCAGCGACAGTGAGGATCTTGATATCTCCATCACACCTGGAGGAAGGTACACCAGCTCCCCCGTACCTCTCGCCAGACAAGATGATGTGGTTTTCTCATCCTCTAGTTTCTCGATTCCCAGAAAGTCCGTCCCAGACGCCCCTGCCTTAGTCAATAAAAGTTTGTGGCAGAGAGAAGCGGAGACCACAAGCATAGTCTGCAGTAAGCCCTTTCACCCCTTTTCTTTCCAATCATTTACCTTCTAAATCTGAATTCCTGGATTGTGAGAGGCATGCAATCTAGTAAAGTTAGACTGGAAAAAAAATTGATTATCTACTTTAAACTGATCTTGACTTCCTGTGTTCAAAAGAGCTCTGCCTTAAAAGCTGTGCAGATGTGGCAGATGTTTGCAGACTTTGGCATAAAGGACTTTCTGTGATCTCTATCGAAGACGATAAAGCAAATGTGGTGGGCATCTTCTTTAAAAGCCATGACGTAACTACATTCAAACAAAGGGATATTATACCAGGTTGACTTCTACTGGTTGATTGCTGGTATTTAGATCAAAGGTTTCCAATCATTGATGTTTACACTGCAAATGAGAGAACAAATAAAATGCAGTTATTAAAAAAATTGAAAGTAATAATGTTGGGTTCAATATAATATTACGTGGAGATATTAATACGATCACTGATGACATTGATAGAATTGCTGTTACTCCTTTCCAAATAACTCGTGAAGGAAAATATGTAAAGATGAAAATCTCTCTGATCTCTACAGAGTGTTAAACCCTCACAAAGTCCACTTCACTCGCTTCGACTCAAAAACTATAACTCGCGTAGACAGATTTTACGTATCCACACAGGTCCACTGAAAGCTTCAGTTCTGTGTGGTAATGGCCACAAAGGCTACTGGAAACTCAGTGTTAAATGCTTAAATAACAATGACTTAATGAGTGAACTAAGAAACTAGTAAAATATTCGATCTAAAAGTTCTAGCTAAATCAGATGTAGAACTGTGGGACCTACTGAAAAAGAGATTAAAAGATGTCTTCCGATTTAAATGTTGAGAACTAAACCAAATAAAAATGTATAATAGCAAGAAAATTGTATTGAGTGATTCAAAAATAATATTATTAATTTGCAGAAACTGATTGGGAGTAACGCCATCTCTGCCGCTCAGAAAAGGAGACCCAGCAACTTTATCAAAAGTATAAAAGATGTCACTGGTCGGCTGTTTGTTAGGGATGTGCGATACCACTATTTTTCCTTCCGATCCGATACCAAGTAATACCAAGCCTAATATCCCGATACCGATATTGATGTCGATACTTTTTACTTGGTGAATGAATCATCAGTATTCTAAATCTGGAAATATTTGTATGACTATTTTTATATATTTTTTTGTGATTTCCACTGTTAACTAGTTAATCATGTGCATGTTAAAACCCAGGACAGATTTTAAGCCAAGTTTTTAGACAAAAAATATTTGTATTACTGTAATATAATGTAATGTAACTGTGAACATTGCATTCAACATCATGAACATCATTTTTAAATAAACAAAAAAGTGCACAAAATGATTAAAGAAGAACAAATGTTTTAAAACTTAAATTATTTTAGAGAACTATTCTGTGACAGAATTCAGTCCACCAGTTGATGTGTGCAAAGCCCACATGAACGATGTAAAAGCAGCAACGTTTGCACTCAGACATGCCTTGATGAAATAGTAGCAAGTACTGAACGTAGAGGAGAAAAACTGAAATTAAAGTATCGATCCCATCACACTAGTATCCGATACAGATACCGATGTTGGTATCGATATTTGGATCGATCACATCCCTACTGTTTGTTACTGAAGGTGAGAACCAAGCCATCACAAAGAGGAAGTAATAGATGCAATCAATCAGCTAAACAGCAGCAAGTCTCCAGGACCTGATGGTCTGCTGATCTCCTAACCTCTGTTCTTAATAGGGGTTTAAAAAATGGCGCTCTGTGTGACTCCTTTTATCATGGCGTTATTTGTCTTTTATATAAAAATGGCGATGAACAGGATCTTGATTTTATTAAGATGATTAAGCTACTTTATTTAAAGTCCACAGTGCAATGTTAATGGTGTTTTAACAGATCCTTTTAAGATCTCCCGCGGCAGGAGATCAACTCTCATATTGTCGAAAGACAATAGATTCAAAAACTAACTGCCCTGCCCTGGACCTCCTTAGATATTTAAATATTCATGTTCACCCTTAGAGAATAAACAGTATTAAATGTGAGTGTCTAATTTATGTTGTTGTACAATAATGATAACTTAGAGATTGAAGAAAGATTAATAGGGTTTGTCAGCAAAAGATTTACGCAGTTTATTCAGAGTTTAAATATATTTCATTGGAAGCTATGTGTTGTATATGCATATCCTGTGTTGACATAGTGTGACCCCCATAAAGAATTATAATAAATACATTTTGTAGAATTATGTACATTTCTGAAATCTACTTTAAACCATCCAATACTCTTTTATTTACATCCAAGCCCTGGTGATTTTGAAAAAGAAAATGTGCAGTGCATGTAAAGTTAAGACGACATTTAGATGAATGGTAAAAAACAAGTTTTTTTACCTTGGCATTGAAATGTTCTGGATAAGCATTTCAAATTTTACCCAGACATACAGTGCTGTAACATGTCCTCACAATGTAATTTGCCTGTTACCATTATGTGTCTTGGTGCTAATGGATCAAAGAGTTGATCTGGTCCTCGGCTCTGTGGTATTACACAAAGCAGATGGTGGATTTATCTGACTAAGACATGGTACAGTGGTGTATTGTTGAGGCCACAGACAAGGCTTATGTTGTAATGCATGGGGAAAGGAGATTGGAGATGGTGCATAAACCACCTGTCATGACCTGACCTCTGAGCTGCGGTGGATGGAATCATGTGTTCTCAAGTGGCCTCTGGTTAATCCTCACCTCTGAAAGACCTGGGCATCTCTTGACCAGTGCCCTCTCCAGTCCCCCCCCCCCCACACACACACACACAGACACACACTTCTCTCATGGCTGCCATCTGTGACAGGTCCCAGGAAAAACAGCCTTGTGCAAACACTGCCTCCACCCTCCTGGTGTCACAGGAGTTCTGTTCCAAAAGCGAGCCTCACTTTGATGCTGCTTGGCTGGAAATGAGAGCCCCGCTGCCAGCCCCGCTGCCAGCCCGCTACCTGACTGCTAATGAAAAGCAGGGAGGTATACGTCCCACAGGCAATCTATTAACCCCTGTGTTTTGCATATGGCCCCTCATAAGAGTCTTATATAGATAGGCAAAGGGGATTCAAATGCATTCTGCGTCCATGTCTTGTTAATGAATAGAAATTCGATGGAACGCTATCTGCATTGAATTACATGCAAACCCAGGATCAATCACCATCTGAGCCTCAGAGTGCTAAAGAAAATACCCACATTTTTAGGTGATTTAATCTATTCAGTTTTAATGGAACGCTCTGTGTTATATGATACATACAGTCAGCAATGCATTAAGTAACTCTCACACCTTCCTCAGCAAAAAATTACACTATTGCATTTGACATTTCAATGATGTTCTGTTTTTGTCACATCTCCTGATTACATTTAGGTTTCCAAATCAATCTGAATATTTGTTCAGCTTCTGTGAAGCATTCACTTGTCCAGGTGTGCCTAAACAGTAACATGTGATCCTTTCAAGGAAACTCTGAGATAACCAGTTTTGCTGCTGGTGGTGTCTGTCTCTCTGCCCCCCCCTTTCCAGCCACATTTCTGTTTCCCAGATCCTTCAGTGCTATTCTCCACTAGTCCACCAGATGCCCTCGGACTTTCCCTACCTTCCCTGACTGCTCCACCCAACTACACACCTGTTCTCACTTTCCTCATTAGCCACTCACCATTCATACCAGTCTTCTTACCTTGTTCCTTGCCATTTTGTTAAGTTATGCTACCTTGTGTTTTTGCTTTCTAGCTTTTGTATTCTGTTGAACTGTTGTCCTGGATACCTGTTACCTGCCTGTTTTGGCCCTTGAGTTATGGACTTGGGACTTGACTTTTCTGCCTGCTGCCTTGAATTTGTTGGCCTGAGTTCGACTGCTTTCCTGGTTTTGACCCTTGCCTGACTCGCTATTTAGTAAGCCTTTGTACCCTCTGTTTAGCCCGTTCCCTGCTTAGTCATTAGTGGCGGAGGTATGTTGTATGGTTCGTAGTATGGCATTACTGGTGTTGGCAAACATCGGTTTGCTGCAACGACTTTGCTGTGTATTTGTGCCCTTCGTACTTGCTTGCAGGGGCAGATTTAGCATTTTGAGGGTCGTAGTCAAACTCATGCGGGGCTCTCGTTGGTGCCTTACGTTCACCCTCTCTATTTGATGTTATTGAAAGTGGTGGAAAAGGTACTCAAATGCTTTTTAATTAAGATTCAATATTTTATTATGGTAAAAATACATTAGTATGATCAACAAAGTGTAATTACATTTTCTTAAGCTGTTCAAGGTGAATATAATTTGTATTGCTTTACTACTAGCTACTAGATTAATCTATAATACAGGTCTATTATGAAGCGGAGAAATAACAAAGTACTAACAAGAGTAAAAGTGTGCAATTTTAAGTACAGGCATACAAGTGTGCACATTGCAGCAAGATGTGCAAAATTAATGTAATAAGTTTTTAAATGATGAATTTCACTGTGCCTGAAGTTCAGAAAAGTAATTTTTAAAGTCCAGTAAGACCCCAGAAGCCTCCCAGTCCACTGATGTGTGATGGCCACAAGCTGGAGATCTTCTGTGTCGCTCACTGGAACACCTTGAGGGTACCAGTCTTTGGCTGGAGACATGTTTGTTTATGTGAAGGAATGAAATGTGCTATAGAAGTTTGCTTTGCTTTCCCCTGTGCGCCCCCCATGACTGGCTGTAATGCTTGGTGAGTCTGCTATAAGCTTTGTTTCAGAAAAATATAGCAAAATCTTTATTTTGAATGGCACACCAAGCAAAGGGCAGATTAATCAATACTACCAGGGATATGATGTGTGCCTACCCATACATGGGAGCTTCTCCTATAGGCCTCTTCCCTTTTTTATGTTCTTCTGAATAGTTTTACCAGCATAGCAGGGAACCAAATGTTTTAGACAGAAGCATGAAGATTTGTGTTTTTTACATATCCGTGTTGCATGATTTCCCAGAGAATATGGACTGCCAACAATCGCTAAGTATGAGGTCTGACAGTGATAAACTGACAATTACACTCTAATCAAGCCTTGCTTAGACAGGAGGGCTGTGGAGAGTTTCTATTCCCTTCAGGTTCCTGCCTGGAGTGCCTTGACAATTGCTGTTTGTAAAACCTAATTTTTGTGCCACTCCATTCATAGGCTTCTGACTCCACAGCCTCCAGTTTTTCTTGCAGGTGTTGGGAGGCATACTGTGATCTACAAGATCAAGATGTGCAAACATGTTTAAAATAATCCACCTTTTAAGTAGAAAGTATTTCTAGGCAGGCAGGAACTCAAGAGCGTGGCCCAACAATCTGGTGACAAGTGACTGAAGAACCAGGGTAGATCTACTGCAGGCTGATGAAGGCAGGTGTGTGTAATTAGGTCAACAGCCAGGTGCGTCAGGAGCAGCTCAGCCAAGTCACACCCACCAAGACAGGAGAAACAAAACCATATCATATATACAGTATATACACACATTGGTGTAAATTGTCATTACACAAAGCATAATGGGGCATCACACCATTATTTTGTATTTCACAGAGGGGAATTCAAACCACATCAGTGCAGGTAAGTCTGATATTTCAATTCAATAAATTAATCTTTACATGACATTCAGTATTGATCTGCACAATTGGGTATTCTGCTGCCTCAAAATTCAAGCAATTTTAGCAGTTTATTTATTAACCATTCATATGCTTTGTTGGAGAGTGGTACTGCACCATGAAATGAATGACTCAACCATTAAGGAAGCAATTGGTTACAACTTACAAGCCTTTATACAGTATTTCACCCCTGTTTTGCAATGATGCAGTGTTTTATCGTCAGGAATGTTCTCAGCATCATTATTATTACGATCAGCAGCTCAGTGCGGCGGCTGCTGCTGCTATTAATGAGCCATCTCAGTGAGATATGAGACGCCCAGTGTTTGCATTTTGAATGTGTCACATGCCAATGAATTTCCAATCCATCTCTCTCTCTCTCTCTCGTAAACGCACAGGGCGCAGTCAGTGCATGGAGAAACTCCAGGCTGCAGGTAGCTTACTGCCAGTCACATCAAAACGCAGACAACAGCGCAGAGCGCCGAGATTTTTATTCCGCTCCGAGATTATAATTCTTTTTTTCTTCCCATCAGAGCAGTGTGAGTGGACATTTGTTTCGGCGCGTATCGGAACAGAGTCTGACCGCGTGAAAGTTTACCCGCGCGTCTCCGCCTTCTGAAACTTAAAACAACCCGCATTTGGAGCTGATCGATGCGAGGAGCCAGTGGAGTTGTCGGCTCGCCAGCAGTGTAGTCAGAGCGCGCTGAGAGCTGCGGAGCTGCGCCTCGCTCGCTTCGCACGCGCAAAGGGGAACGAGTGATCCGGCCATACCTGGAATCCAAGAGGGGAATGGACACTACAAACGGTATTGGAATTAATGTTAAAGGGAAAACTACGATGCCTTGATCATTGACCGCATCTCCCGGACATTGATCTCGTTTGGAAACGCCTGATACAAGAGGTAAGAAGTCGCTCTGAGGCACACTGACTGCTTTGATAATCTGTGCGTGTGGACGGTAACTTAACTGTACATTCACTGCGTGTCTGTGCATCTAACCTAGTGAGAGATGTTGCAGCGGGGAATTGCTCGATGTGGGCTAACACTTTCCTCTGTGTTAATTGGACCACACGCCATGTCTGCTCCGCCTTCATCACAATGCCCTATTTAGCTCAAATGGACTGGATCCGTGCAGTGGTCATCAAACGGAGTGAAATATCATTGTTGAGAAATGATTTCCCGCCATATAGGATCCCGGGGTTGACGTTAACACCCTGTAGGATGAGAGATTCTCCAGTGGAGATGCACAGCGCCTCTCAGCTCCACAACAGCTGCCAGCTGCCCTTTGATTCTGCTCAATTTATTGTTGCCAGACAAATGAAATACAACTGGAGCATTTAGTCAACGTTATATGTCAATACTCATATAGCCTCAGTGTTTTCATATCTGCAGAGGCTGTTGCACAACATACATACTGTACCAGCATGCAGTCCTGATTGGAAAAACCCATGGAACTTGTCCCTGCACTGATCAAAGCGGTTGATTAAACCCAGCAAAAGCAACCTGCTGTGAGAATGCAGCAGGTGAATGTACCTGAGAAGTCTCCTGCATGACCAAATTTGCAGCTTGATTATTGAACATTGTGCGCATTTGAAACGTGAGTCTCTTTTCTTGTCTTTTTGGCCTTGGGGGCAAGGAATTGTGTGTGTGTGTGTGTGTGGCCTTCAGGGACACTTCCCAGTTCACAACCTTGACTTTTACCATGTTTCTTGATCAGGTAACAATGTAAGGGGGTGGGGATGGATAAATAATGCATGACCTTGTACATCCCTCTCAGCGGAGAGGTAGCCACAGGAGGAGGCTGATGGCTGCAGCTTTCTTGCAGAGGATTGGGATGTATAGGCAGGCACGTTGTAATGTAGCAAGCCAAGCGAGGGAACCTCCGGCCCTAATCCTACTGTCTACTAAAAGATGACCTTTGCCTCATGTGGATTAGAGCCATACTCTAATTGATTTACCATTAACCCCTCCAACACATTTCGTTGTCATGCTAGAGGTGGCTGAGCAGCAGGAGCCGGTGCAGCACCGTGCCCCTTGTTGCGAGGGGGGGCATTAATCTACCTTGTCGTCCATCACTGAGTTCCCAGGCCGGGCGCCACAGTGAAACTGCTAATCCCTCGGTAATCACAGCTTAAATCTGTCAGAGCTATGACTTGCTTTACCTCACTGGTGCACAAAATGGAAAATGAGTGAGACCATTCTATTGCAAAGCATGAAATGTGCCATGAGGGACCAGACATATTTTGTTGTTCATATTCCAGTGTGGCAAAAAGTGTCATGTCAGAATGAGAAACTGGTTTCCTGTTGTCTTGTATCATTGCTGTTGTTCTATGTTATGACTTGGGATCTAGTAAATACTGGTCTCAACGATTATCTTGGCTGTAATTCTGTTCTGATGACAGTATTGGTACCTCTCCTGAGTGTTGTGTTTGTGGGTTCTTTTTTGCTGCTAACTGTCCTGTGAGCTCGACGGTAGCATCGGTTGGTCTTTGGGCTCTCAAATAATACCTTCTCTAAGCAGCCCCTGGGCCTCTCAGCGGATCTGCTGGCTATAAATAATGGCACATATGTCACCATGCTATTGGCTGACGTACACTAAGCCCAAGTCTGAGCTCCATAGGGACCAACAGAGGGATGCGTCTCACTCTCAACTGAGGCCTGGACACACCTCAGGCTTCATCGACATCCTCCTCCTGAGCATTTGCATTTTGTCCTTACCTCTGTCATCTCTGCTCATCACCCCTCTCTCTTGCCATTCAATGAATCACCCTCCCCCTGTGCAGCCGGTGTAGTGATGGAAGCGTGGCATCGGCAGCAGCTGGTTTGTTTAACACGGTCTCATGTGCTGTGAGAAGTCCAATCACTGTGAGCAGCAGGAGACAGGAGCAGCACTCGGGGACAGATCGAGACCAGTCATTGAGTCATCATCTCATAGAAGCAGCAGCAGGACTTTAAACAGCAGTCATGTACACATAAATCAAAGTTTGTATAGCTGACCCCATGTTCACCACAGCCTGTTTATTCCCACAATGAACAACATAATGGGTTTAAGGCCAATTCAGAGTTTCGATGAGCAAGGGTCTGCGTGGTACAATTTGGTAATTTTGCCCACCGCCTGCGAATGCACTAGAAAAGTAAACGGGACACTTGTTTTGTGTACTGCACCGTTTCTCTTTTTGACTATTTCATCTTGTTCAGCCAAATACAAACACAGGAGCTCTTCTTCTTGCTGTCAGGTCGGCATCATGTTTTCTAGTGCTTATGTGTGAAACGTGACTACAGCTGGTGGTGCGCATACGCAGTGTGTGTGTGTGTGTGTGTGTGTGTGTGTATATATATATGTGTGTGTGTATATATATATGTGTGTGTGTATATATATATGTGTGTGTATATATATA
>JAVQJD010014433.1:0-12002 GCA_036023655.1 Nannoperca australis
AAACAAGAGCAATGTACGAGAGCCACACAGGTGCAAATGTGGCTGAGCTGTTGCAGAAGGTAGCAGATGAATGGCAATTAACTACCAGAGACCTGGTTTTAGTGACTGACAGTGCCTCCGACATGGTTGTTGCTGGAGGATTTTATTTTGAAGTAAAGTTTTTATTTGTGAATACGAGCAGCTTTTTATGTTTTTAATGAAGTCATCAGTTCCATTATTAAAATACTATAAAAGTACATTTTTCAGTTTCTTTTCATTAATGATTATGAATATGCTATGTTTTAAAATGAGCAAGTAGTCACAGGTTTGACATTTTTGGGGGGGAATGCATTGATAATCGTTTGATAATCGAATCGTGAGGTGCCTAGAGATTCCCACCCCTACTGTCGACAGGTGCAGAAATCTCATTGAGAGTTACAGATATCGCTTGATTGCCTCAAAAGGTTGTGCAACAAAATATTAAGTTAAGGGTACCATAATTTCTGTCCAGGCCAGTTTCATTAGTTGTTGTTTTTTAATGATTCTGTTGAACCACAAGTCAAAAGCAATGTCTGATCGTCATTTGTTAATTTTCTGTGAATTTATATTTATTATTACTTTTGTTCAGTTTCAAGTTATTTCAGTGACCATTGTGGGGTTTTCTTTTAAAAAAACAACAATTTTGTCCACGTGTGTAGCTCTTCACTTATAGTGATATTTCATATGTATTCCATAAGTAACCCCCTGCGGTCAGGGTACGTTCATTTCTTTAACACTAGTTTGCCCAGTCACGCCCTGCGGTGCCCCAAGCCAGTGTGTAACAGAGTGGAGAGATACTATCTTCACTCAGAGAACCAAAGTTACAATGTAACCATACAATATGAGGGCTCAAATAGATAAGTTATAATATAAAAAATACGTTCAATGGAGACAGTTTGTAAAATGTCCTAACCAGTGGTCCCCAGCTGGTCTCAGGGTCAATATTTCTCTTTAGTCATTGAGTCATTGTCCACATACAGACTTAACCCCCGTTCAATTTTATTTCCATTTCTGGCCTCTGTTTTTACAGCATAACGTGAACAACTGCTGAAGTTGAAAGTAAAATTAAATTCAAGCAAGGTTTCCACCAGGTCAGTCCTTCACTGTGTCCACATACTGCAGGGCTTTTTTCAATTTGTGTTTGGTGCAAGACAAAAGAATAATACTTTGTGTCGTACTTGAGTTTAGGCTAGCTTCACCTTAACCTTGCACGGATGTATTTTGCAAAGTGAATGCCCCCAGGGCTAACAGAGTTGGCATCTCTTGGATACTTGAACAGGGACATCGGTAGTTCACAATGCAAACACATTTCCAAAGTTGAATGTTGATAATCCAGAATGGGGCCCTCGTGGGCTGTGTCCCACCAGAAGGGAAACATTTCTATAGGCAGATTATATATATATATGAAGAAAATGGTCAAACACAAGGAACGCTGGGAGTAAAAGGAATGCTGGATAACACACATGGCGAAGGTTATCTGGCAGAGGAAAGGGTGGAAACACTGAGACTATAAAGGCTGGGTAAGTGATTAGGCACAGGTGAAACACATGAGGTTGATTAACAGGCAGACACAGACAGGATGAAGGAGGATGAAAACAAAACCCTACCAAAATAAAACTGGAAACACAGGACACAAAACCACCCAGATCATGACATATATAAGGTGAATTATATTATATATAATAAAATGAACTGGCTATGGTTAAAATCATTGTGTTGAATCAATCATTAATAGTCAAGGCTTGATTACCAACCAGACAAAGAGGACAACAGTCTCAGGGCCCCAGAGCCTCGAGGCCCCTGGATCAGAGTAATGTTTTGTTCATTTGATTACCACAAAATGTCTTGGCAACACCCACCACTACTTTAAAGCACATTAGAAATTTAAATTATATTGTGCATTTTTACCAACCTTTAGATAACTATATTATTTTAGTGGAAGGAATGAGGGGGGCAGTAGAAACACAGGTCATGGTCTAATTCTGGTTCATTCAACCCTGCTGACAGTTACAGTATATATATTTTCATTTCAAAACTAAGGTATCTGCCACTATCTTTTACCACTACCATACACGTTCTCCTCTTGCATGCATATGTACTCTTTCTCTCATCGTTTTTTATTTTAAGAAATCCAAACTGAGAGCATCAACAAATTGCGTGTGACAGAAACTGACTTTGTGCTTCTGAATACATAAACCAGCGTAAAAGTCTTTCTACAGTAACTCAGTCCTGTTTGTGGGTCATATTTAAGTAGCATTCATAGCTCAGTCTCTCCAGAACATGGTAAAGAAATTATTATTAACAACAGCACTCCATCAGAGACACTGAAGCATTTCTAGTGAAATAGAAGAGGCCGCACTGAGATCATAATCAGCAGCATTTGTTTGACATGATACTAACCTGCTGATATCATGAATATTCATGTAATGTGACTAAGTTAGACTTGCTTCCCAAAGGTCACAAGACAAATGAGATTACAATGAGGTACCATTTCACCGGCTGTTAAGTACTTTTATTCTCACTCTCTTTTATGTTCCACGTTGCACATTTGGATGCTCAAAGGAAATTACTGGCCAATATTTAACGTGCTGAACCTAAGTTTACTGGTTTGCTTAATGGAAGCATGAGCACTTAAGTTGACACTGTAAATTCTCTTACCGACATCATTTACATGAGTTGCGGTTGGTTAATATATTAAATTTATTGAATGAAACCAAGAAGACAACACAAGCAGCTTTTAGTGTAGGTTCTTGGCTTGTGTTTTAGGCATCAATCATAAGTAATGTGGTGCAGGTGATAGTATTGATATCGCCAGCTAGTTTGAAACAATTTGATATTTGATAAAGAGAGTGCGGAAGTTGTTTTCAGACTGTAAATGAGCCTGAGTGGATATCGTGACATCGAGGTAGGTTTGTTGCTCATGTTTTTGGCTTTGCTGAGATACAGTAATTGGAACATAAAATCACATAGACCTGGTGAGGGTTTACCACCAATGGAAGGTAAATTTAAGATGTAATGGCCATCATAATGACCCACCAAATGATAAATACAAAATTGAAAAAAGACAGTAATATCCGTTGTTAAGTGATAAACATTTATGGATGATAGAATTCCTCATTATAGTCCTACATCACCCATCACCTCCTGCCCCCTTTTCATCTCTCATGTAAATCATATTGCAGGTTCCGCACTAAACAATAAACTCAGGTGGCTATATTTGGTTAACAGACCTGTGCTGAGACCTTCTGCTCCCGGTCCTTGTCCAACCAGGAAATGAACTTTTTACAGTATGTCAACATACAGGAGGAAATGTCCCAGTAGCCAACAGCAGATCAGACTGTCTGTCTGCAGCGCCACTTGTTTACACCACTTACCCTTGATAATCAATTTACCCACTGTACACCCAGTAACTATTGATACTGTCGAATGGATAATTCCAGGTTATCCTGTCAAAGAGTATTATAAATGATGCCAGTGCTCTCTAGAAAGACTAGTTTCCATGGAAACACAAACAGCTAATCCATTTAATCCTGTTAATAAAACATTTTCTACTAATGTAACTGATGAAAACCAAAATATTGAGACATTTCAAGCTGTGTTCAGACTAACTTAATTATGACTGTCTTTTTTTGGCATTTGTAACAAACCAAACTGCTTAAATATGGATTGAAAATTCAGTGAGTTATGATGATTGACAGTGGATGGAACTCCTGCCTCCATAGACTTACATACATTAGGAAGCAGGGCTTCCCCATACCAATATGGAGGCCACACTGACACATTCCTGCAATGAACAGCAGCAGCCAATGCAACATCTATGTGTATATCTTATATTATGCCCAGAATTATTGTATTAGTTTGAGTTATTGCCTTGGTCCCCCCACCATTTATTTTGTGATTATTATCAATCAAAACTCTTTGTATCACTTTAACAGGATGAACTCACCTGGTTCACCTCAAGTAGCTGCAGGGCGATATTCATTTTCATCAGTAGGTTAGCGGCTTTTGTATGTTAGTGACCGGCAGTAATCTTTTCTTAGAAGGAAATGAGCCCAGTTTCAACATTGGACAGTCTGGATAGCAGCAAAGAACGCAGATATTCATCCAAGACTCTTTACTCTCTAAAACATCAGGAGACATAACTAATTTTAAAATTGAAACAGGGACATATATTGTAAAGTGTACAGTATGATCAGACCTTAAAACTAACATTTGGACTTTTAAATGTGAACTGGACGTGTAAATTGATAGAGAACACTTCAAACTAGAAAACGTCCTGAGGAGTGGGACCTCTAAAAATTAAAGCCATGCTGTGATCTTTAGCAGGTATTGAGGTCTTCACAGGAAAAACATGAAAATTGAATAATTCTGGAGCCAGAGACTGGCCACATTTTTAATCAGGTATTGAAAGAAATCTCTTCACTACTGAATGCAAAATACACAGGACAGGGGAACATTGTCCTGTTCACACATAGAGAACAGGGACGAATGATGTGTATAATTATAATGAATTGCTATGTTATGATTTGTAATTTGTTAATAATTAATCAACATATTGATCTTGTTAGCCCCAAGCAAAATTACCCATTTTACACATCACACATTGAAAAACATGCATGCAATTGTTTTCACATGCACACAGTTGCTGTATATCACCTTTTGTGTTTTCACATGCACACAAAAGGCAATTGTTTTTGAACATCATTTCACAAGCTCAAAATACTAATGACTGCTTCCATATAGGGAGTCTATGGTGGCTCGCCTACAGAGAATGACTGAATAATGGGAGGACTGCATTGTCATTTTAACACCAAGAGAGCGTGGTGACATGTAAATGTAAATGCAATAGACTGGGGGCACTTGTTTCACTTATTGCATTTGTTTATTGTCCTCTGTACAGCAGATCAAATCTAGAAGTAGAGAACATGAAATGTCAAATATCATTTTCAATTGTTACAAAATTGCATTTTATAAAAAAAATCAGATTACATTGTTTATATTATCATATATAATTTGAATTTGAATTAACATTTGAATATTGTGCACTGTACAGCGGGGGAACAACTTTGAAAATGAAATATCTAACAGCTTTTCCATTTTAAGATATAGAACGCCCACACGAGTATGTGAAATCAAAATGCAAATTGGATTATTGCATTTCATCATTTTTACTAAAATAACACACACATAATGAGGGAAAATTATAATAGTATTGTGGAATTACATTTTCATTTTCAAGTTTACATTATAATTTTAATGTAGTACCCTACAGGCTTTCACACCCCCGCGTACATTTAAAGCTAATTCCTTAAACAATCATGGACATAAAGTGTCTTGTAAAGTTTGGCAGTTTTGCAGACAGGATGAGTCATTGATCCTTGTTCAGTATATATTCTGCCATGCCTCTTAACAGCCAGTAGGGAGCAGCTGCACAAACAATGATAACTTATTGAATAAATAAATGGATCAATTAATAAAATGAGAGTAAGTGATGCTTAGTATCTAAAAGCCCATTCAAATCAAATATGACAATTTTAAGAAATGCATTGGTATTGTTGAGGAATACCTTTCATCCTGAACGGGCGTGTAGCCAAACAGCAACAGTTGAATTCATTACCCAGATTTGATGCAGCCTGTATTTCATCCTGAACTGACATGGTTCAATACAGCCAATGTGTCAGGAGGTAAAACCACTTTCTCTGGCTTACTTAAAAAATAAAGAAGAATGTAAGTACAAAAAAGTGGTTGTCAACTACTGTTACAGAAACACTCAGACATTCTGACGCAGGAGGTTTCTTGTCAATTGAGTTAAAGACTGCAGCAGCAGGGTGGTGAATGAGGGCCACGCCCTCCCTCTCACTCTGTCTTCACAGTAGTGGTAGTAGTGCCAGGGGAGCTCCTGCGTATTTCCCTGTCTGAGTGTGATTGATAATGTCTGGGCTTTGTCCTCTTCGTCATTGCTTGTGGAAAAAACAGAGGGATTCCAGTCAATGGTGCAGTCATTCAGACTGGCTGGGAATAAAGAAGGGAGTCACACATGAATAAATTAATTGGTTCAGTTCTTCCGTAATGATGATTTGTACAACAATTTGGCTGAAATATTTAGGTCAATTTGTGAATTTTGGTTATACTTAAATGTCAATAGAACATTAAGATTTTCCAACAACTTGATGGATATGAACCACTTTAATATGTTTATTGTGAGATAAAATTTTCTCTAAATCAAATCACTCACTTTTGAATATATTATATTACCATGTAAACAGTCCCATTGAGTGTTTACTTCACTTCACTCAAGCGAATCTCCAGCTAGCAGGAGTTAATGGAGGAGCTACATCACAATACCCTTGAGCTTACTAATAACACACCTGTACTGTCAGGGCTGGGCTCAAGCCTCCTGGGACCCAAAGCACAATTGTATCAGTCCTCCTCTCCTGCTGTGCATGTTCTCTAATATTAGCATTGGTGATTAAAAGATAACAGATTACAGCACATGCCAAGTGATGCAAGATATCAAGCTCACAAGTTGCCATTTCTGGCCCGGAAATGGTCAAAACTACCACTATGGCAATACATTCACTGTGGTAAATGATAATAAACTGGATGCAGCCAATTACCGTTGGTTGGCGGCTTTTTCCACCTTTGATTTCCATATCAAGTACAGGGCCGGGAATACTAACCAGGATGCAGATGGACGCCATCACCAGATCACCACGGCTTAAGTTCAGATGCAGTTGCAGCAACGTGCCACAAAAATCTTTTTGATGAGACAGACTTGACTTTCAACACATTTGTTAAGTTTCTTGCTATGTTCCTCACAACATCACACCTGACTCTTATGAACCCGACGGCAAAATTATTAATGCAGTAAAAGTCCTTATCTTCCGAACGGCAACCCAGTCGAGCGATTCAGTCGCACTCTTTTCCACATGCTGGGTACAACAAAAGACTCATTGTGTCGAAACACTTGCTCGTGCTTAAGACGGTACCAAACATGAGGTCTCTGGATTCAGCCCCTATGAGTTCCAGAGAGTATCAGTGGATCTTGCATTTGGCTTGCCCGTCGGGGAAGAAGAAGCTGGTCCAAATGGAGTTGTCAGATGTCAGGAGTGAGGTGGTGCACCTGAACTGCCTTATGAAGATCTGACATAGTCTTATTCTGACAATGATAATGTCAACCAGATGTTAGGTTTGGGAGATTCAGATAAAAGGATAGACAACGCACCAGATTTCATGGTTATATTATGCATTTTGTCTATCCTCATTCATATGATTATTTATTTCATAAAACCTTATTATTTACTCAAAACTGAACACTTTGGTTCTCCATAAATCAGAAGGGTCGACTTCAGAATCAAGTTTATTGGCTAGGCACACATACAGAGAATCTCACTCCTGTTTGTCAGAGCCTCATAAACAGGAAGATAATAGACATCAGCCAACGCGATAATAAAGATAAGGAAGTAAACAATAGGGACAAATAAGAATAACATATAGCTACAACTTACAGGTAGGTATGAAAACAGAGATGATCAACAACAGCTGGACGAACAAAGATACATATTGAATTGTTAAATATATTGGATGGTGGTCTGGTAGTTAACTGTACCAGTTATTAGAATGAATGTATGTATGTATACAGAGGTGATTTACTCTCCACCTAAAGGTTTGGAATCACCTGTTATATTGTTGTTTTTCTTCTTTTCCTCCAATAATGGCTATTTTAACATAGATACAAACTGTATAATTCAGAGACAACATGTGTTATTTAGATTTGAAATAGTTTGGGCCCCAAAAGCAGAGTAACTATATAATTAACATTTACCACAGTGTTGACACAGTGCATGACAGGGGCAACTGTTGTAACCATTGTTCAGTGGGTCAATTTTGAATGTGTTTTCGACTCCAAAAAAACAAAATTTTTAACCACAGGAGTGCTTGCAATTTGGCTCTAAATATATATATTTTTTCCTTCGGGGTTGCCCTCTGCAGTCTACTTAGTGGTTCAATTGAATAGGTTTAAACTGTGATTGTAAAGGTTCAGCTGATATTCTTTGATCCAGTTCCAATAGTACTAACCCTAAACTAACAAAGCTACGTGCCTGTTAATTCCAGCTTGTTGTAAACATTATTGTGCACTTGTGAAACAGGAACCTGTTCAAGGTAACATGTCCTAATTAAATGTGCCCAGATTTTGATGCTAAGCTTCCAATTTCTTTTACCAATGATTTCTTATATTCTTATTTTAACTGTTGCTCACAGGTATCTTTCTTCCCTTCAGTTGTCAGTCTGGTTGAACTATTGTATTGTATTGTATTTTGTTCTCCATGTACAAAACATCACTTTTTTTTGTAAGCCCTTCATGCATATACACAACATCTATATATAAAGAGCACTTTCTACAACCTAAAAGCATGAAAGACTATTCAGAAACAATCAAGCTTGTGTGTCCAAACCTTTGAATGGTAGCGTACATCTATTGGTAGATAAAGAATCTGCATGATAAACCACGATTAACTGTCCCAGCACTAATACATATGTTTAAATACACTTGGAGATATTTAATGTGCAATCGTAATGTCATGCAATACAACTATGTCCTGGAAAGTTGTGTTGGCAGAGGCATGGACACACAGAGACCTCTCAAAAATGACAAATCACTTTCATGTATGCTGAGTTTAGCCTCTTTCACTTCGCTGAGTCTATGTTCACATGTCACTGTAGCATCACACAGCAGCAGGAACTGTCTTTTACGCAAAGTGATATGAAGAGTTAGATAATGCTTTGGATTAGACCTGCAACATACTGCGTCATTCTTCCCACATGTTCTATGTTTGCATGTTTGTGCATTGTGACATTGTTGGCAAGTGTGGTGATGCAGTGGCTTGGAGCCCAAGACAAGATTTCTTATGTCTGGTTGCAGTGCGGCTAACTGGAAGAACAGATGATGTGTGTGTGTTGGGATTACCCATAGATTGAAAAAGCTGCAGAGCTGATCATATTAGTAATATGTCAAATAGTCAACATGTTTCCTTTCACTGATTAGTGGAACCAGTTGGCAACGTGTGATACGCAGAGTTTGGACTTCTTCCAAACATAAAATAAAAATGTCCTGACAGATTTGACAGAGCTCAGAGGTCATCCTGAGAACAGCTGCTTTATTCCAAATGATTTGACTGGAACAACTTGAAATTCCAGCTTATCTGTCTGATGTCTAGAAAAGTACAGAATGTAATTTACCATTGACCGATCCTGTTCCCATGACAGGATAATTAATAATCATAAAGCTGCACCTCCAGTCATCAATCTGTCAAGCTCCTGAAGTTTGCGGACAACACCCCCCTCATTGGACTCATCTCTGGTGGGGATGAGTCTGCTTACAGGTTGGAGATTGACCATCTGGTGACTTGGTGCAGTCAGAACAACCTGGAGCTCAATGCTCTTAAGACAGTGGAGTTGGTTGTGGATTTTGCACATCCTCCGTTCATACTGTATATATATTGCACTCTTTTCACAGCTCTTCTTTTTCTAAATTCTCTATTTAGTGGTTTCTTTTTTCTGTATATATATATATGCTCTTGTTGGCACCCATGCACCAAAACAAAGTCCTTGCATGTGTAAACCTACTTGGCAATAAATCTGATTCTGATTGTCATTCTAGTGTAGTTATTGTGAGCATGTTAGTATGCTGACGTTAGCATTTCACTCAAAGCACCACAGTTCCACAGTCTCACAGAGCTGCTAGCATGACTGTAGCCTTGTATCAGCAATCGTACACTATCATGCTGCTCTACCTACATGTTGCATTTGTTGTGGGTCATACTTCAGATTACAGAACAATCAATAACCAGGCTTCTAACATACAAGAACATACGCTCTGTCGATTAGTTGTGCCAGCACAAGAAAACCAAACAGCCTTTCCTCAACTCTTAATATTGATTCATGCGTGATGCTGAAAACCTGTAGGGTCTGATGAACTGTTGCACAGGGCATGGAGTGTGTATGTGTGTGTGTGTGTGTGTGTGCATGTCTATGTGTGTGATAGTACATGTGGAGGTTTGGCAAACGTTTCTGAACACTTTGCTTCAGGCAGCAGTTGAATGTGAGTGTTGGACAGACGTGGGAGTGTCCCTCCTCTTCTTATGACAGGATGAAGCTGAACGTGTGAGAGCAAGTGTGTGTGTGTGTGTTAAAGGTGGCTGGCAGGCAAATGTCACTGTGAGAGAAAATGTGTGTGTGTGTGATTCATCAGATTTATGTCATCTGAACAGTATGAAGGAGTTGCTGTCGTTACTCACCGAGCAGTGAATGCCTCAAACACTCCTGAGCTTTCAATACATTATAGAGGATTCAAGATATAAATATATCATATTTTATATACAGTACGAGTCAAACGTTTGGACACACTTTCCCATATATATATAAACCAGTAGTTCCTAATTTGGGGGTCACGACCCTCCAAGGAGTCACACAATGATTAACAAGATGGCAAAGAAGACAAGATATTATCGCTACACTCTTCTTTACTTTCTGGCTTTACTCAGATCTTGTTTTTTGAGAAATACTGGAGATTTTTATCGGACGGAAGACGGAAACATCACTCTTCTTTGCTTAAACTGCTCACAGAAGAGATAGGCACATACATAAACTGTAATGAGGAGGAACAGTCTGTTTTTTAAAGTGCAAAGATGTAAGACATCATAAAAAAGCAGCCTAATACAAACATGTTTTTGTAATGTAATGTTACATTGTACATTGCTTTCTGCAGCGTTGGTCTTCTCTTTTTCTTCACTTGTAGAAGTAAAACAAATAAGATTTGAATATCTAAATAAATACAATACAAAAATATGACTTACTAATGCTCAAACAAAAACCAGGAGCTCCACTCTTCATCAGTTGTGGCTCCTGTCTTTTTCTTCTGGTTGTTGGTGTGTTTGTGTAAATCGCCCTCTGGGGGTTCAAACAGGAGCTGCAGAAAGTGAGCAGCTCAGTGATGTTGGTCCATTCATTCACATATACTATTAATGCATAACCTCCAGGTCTGTTTAGTAACTGTTCTGGAGTTTCTGATCACATCACATGATCTTCATCAGCAGTTGGATGGAGATGGAAATGTTCACATTTTCTGCTGGTTTAAACCTTTTAATATGTAATATTAATATTATTTTTAAGTTATCAATGTTATTTTTTCCCCTACACTGATAAAGAGCATATATAGTAATAATACTAATAATTGTACTAAATGGATGTCTCAGCAGTCATGCTGTGAGGTAAACAAAGGTTTTCTTTTATTAAAAAGAGTAATTAAATGCATTTCATTGTACTGACCACACTGCAAAGTATGACTTCTGAGCTACAAGAACAAACACAATAAATACAAGAAGAGTCCCTTTAATATACTATTGTACTACAGTATTATATATTATACTCTTAATTATTGTATTGTTTGCTGTTTTCTGTCTTCTGTATTCTCTTTAATTGTAAATTGTGTATTGGGACCATGCTGCATGTTGATTATACGTTTTAGATAAAAATTGAAGGATCAATATACAAATAATTAGCCTAATAATTAGTACTTGAAAATGTCCACTAGACCAAAGGTAAAATACTTTACAAGGACACACAGTGTGAGTGATTAAAAGCACTTGAAAGCAGCAGTTTGAGTCCAACGGGCGCCACCTACAGACAACTTACAGCTACTGCAATTCTGCCACATTCAGGGAGTGATTGCTCCACCTGCAGGTTTATTTTTATTTTTATAGCCTTTATGTTGAAAGTGTTTCAGCTCCAACCTATTTAAGCCTTTTTTTTGCTGTAAACACGACATTTTATCACATTATATAGTTGTTGGTAAATGGTTTCCCGGCCGACGACACGACCATCATCGGCCGGATCACCAACGGTGATGAGACGGCCTACAGAGAGGAGGTCAGAGCCTTGGCATCCTGGTGCCAGGACAACAACCTCCATCTCAACGTTGGTAA
>JAVQJD010014438.1:0-25062 GCA_036023655.1 Nannoperca australis
AAATACATAGTATCTAACAGAGCAAATCAAAAATAGCACATTATATTTTGCTTCATTTCTAGAGGGTTATTGTGTCCCTTTTCTTGCAAATGATGGCATTAAACCTTTCTCAATTAGCCATCTGGGGGTCGATGGAAAAATAGCACTCAGACTGTAATCACGGTTCCACTACCTTGCTTGCCAAATACTCACTAACCGGCTGGGCTCTCTAGCTCCCTTCTCTCAAATGTCCTTACGCGCTTGGTAATCACTCTGTGGAAATGTTCACAAATCTGTCCATGTGTGTGTTTGTGTGTGTGCATATCACAGTTAATCTTCTAGTATAAATGGCTCTGTCTGTGTGTGTCTTTGCGAGGCCCAAACCAACCCTCTGTGCGATTGATGATCAGCAAGTGAAAATATTTAGATTGCCTGCTTCTTCGTGCCAGTCTGGATTAGACTGGCAATGAAACCATTCCACTTTGATTACCGTTTTGGCGTTTAACCTACACGGATAACAGGGGCCATCAGCAAGACACCCGATACACGTACACGCACACACACATACACACACACAGTTCAGATAATTGACTCATCATGTCGTTGCCATCACCCCTTTCTTCTCTCCGTTATGCACTCAGGGCACAGTAAAGCTAGTAAAGCATCCGCCATGTATGACGTGTGAAATTCCCTCTCCCGGTCTCTCTTCCTATTTATGCTCAAAGGCACCTCTGCATCAGCATGAGCGGCTTGACTCAGCCGCTATGTTTTATAATGTTGTTTATAATGTACTTCTGTACGTACAGTAGCCTGGAGATACGTTTCAGGTTCAGGGATGTAGCATGAAGTGAACAACCATTTTCTCCCCCTTTTCCTAATAATTGTACAGCGCCAGTTCCAGACAATCCCTCTGTCAGTCCACATGCTCCTACACATGGAGTAACCAGCCACTTTGCAGCATGTGGTGAGAAGGTTTATCATCTTAACACTAGTGCTTTGAGGATATACGATCTGTTGCTGGCATCTCACCCACAAAGAGCACCAGTAGTGTTCACTGAAGCAGCCAAGTTAAGACACTGCCGAAGGGAGCTGAACTGGGATTTTTCCAGTTTGTGGCCAATTGTTTAATCCCTGGACACCCACAAGATCCTGTTTAAGGGGCCACTTTGCTGATTTAAAGGTCACTTTTAACAGGCAGTGAAGGAAGGTCAAATGAAATGACACCATTGGTTGAATTATGGGAAACGTAGGAAGGAGTACTCCATTAATTGTTAGAGGTAGCCTGGCCCAAACTTACCTCTCAAATGTGGCAATCATTCATTCTACTTGAGTTTGGTTAAAACTAATAATTACTGGGTAGAACCTGCTAAACCCTACACGCACCCGGAGCACTCTTCATCCCATCACCAGCATTTTAGTGCATTGATGTTCTTGTATACAGCAGACCACTCTGAAGGTCACTGTCAACAGGGCAATCTCTACAACACTTACTGTGATCCTTTGAGGCGAGAAGAGGGCATAAATTAATGGCTGCTGCGTCTCTAACTGACATTTGTTTATATTCGTGGTCTTGATGCGTTATGATGATCACCGTCTGCAGCTTGTAGTTTGCCCAGCATTTTATTTACTGCTACATCCCCGGGCCGCATACGTGCATTCGCTTTGGCACACAGCTCCAGCTCTAAATCTAAAAGGGGTGCGTGTGCCTCTTTTGCTTGTGTATGTGCCCCTATAGTTCATGAATAACTCTTGCTTTAAGATACTGAGAGTGGATTCAGGCAAGGGGGGTGGGGGACATAAATCTGAGGCTGACACCCTCAGTGAAAGTCATTAGTCAGCCGTCACCGACCCTGGCCCTCTGCCATGTCACGAGAACCACCACTTTCTCCCCACCCTCTCTCTCTCTCCCTAACGAGGGCTATCTTGCTCACCCATAGCCTCATTCCTCTAATGGAGCCAATGAAATCAAGAGGAGGATTCATGTTGATGCAGCCTGTTTTGAGACTCAGCAGCCAAACACACACACAAACACACAGGCGTACTGTATATAATACTGAGGCCATGTTTAAGTAAATTGATATTAAATTGTCATTTTTAATATTTAGCAGGAAAGAAGCGTAGAGTTACAGTACGAGGATAATGGAAGCATGAGTCAGTAAAAATCTTAATTATACATTACAGGGTTTGGTCCTTTTTAGATTTGGGATGTATAATTATCTTTTTTCTCCCACTTCAACATGCACAAGCACACACAGAGAGAAAAAACGTTAAACCCCCCATACAAGAGGAAGTCAAAGTAAGAGCAGGAAATATGTTTACTAAAGCGCAGCCCAATTCAATGCGACAGGGCACTGAGGAGAAGGTAACAGCATGTGCTGCAGCAAAGTTCAGAAGATTTAAAAAGGTCCTTTTGTACCTTCAGTGAATGTGATAGATGTTGGGCAGGCCCCGAGAAAGAAGGTGGCTTTTAGCATCCATTGCTGTTTTCAGAGGAGGGGTGATCACAGTTTTTTCAGGATCCACTTTCTAGTGATATTGAGAAAGATGCACACTCTCTGGGGAGCTGGCACATCAGTCTGCTCGGGGAAGGCCGTGAGCTACAGCCGACAAAATACAAATGCACACAGCTCTGTTTCAGAGGACACGGTGCTGGATGGCGTCTAATCCTGCACTGCATGTGTGTAATTGGAGATTGCAGAGGTCCGACTTTGAATGAATCAATGCCTGGATCAATTCAGAATGCATTTAATTTACCAGAAACGCGGAGCTCTCATTGTCTGTCCAGTGGCCTTTAATTAGATGAAATTTAATCATTGCATTCAGGCCTTATCAGCAGATGGAGAGAGGAAATTAACTGCTTAGAAAATATTAGTCAACTTTGTCAGGCAGAATACAGCTTAATTGCGTTATAATCTCTCAATGACATTTCACTTGTTGACACAACATCAGCAAATAAATGCTAAAGCCCAGAGCATTGTAAACATGTCCAGTTCTTATCATTTGTGCTTATTTGAAGCTGTTCGGTGCTGCAGGGAAGGTTCTTCTGCCAAGAATAAATTGAATATACCGTACAAAGGATTTGTGTTACTGTAGGACACTTGGATGTGCAAACCAGGCGTGTTTTGAATGTATGAGAGCTTTTGAGACAACATGTATGAGACAACAGTGTTCTACACATTGGCAGCTCTGGACCAACTGTGTTCAGACACATGGAAGCACAGAGGAAAAACATGCAGTCTGCTTATTCATTTCAGTGGCACCACTATGTTTGCACAGTGTGGTGTTTACACAGGGCCATCCAGCCCTACCTGTAAATGTACTTAAGTTGCTTTTTGCCACTGGTCCACTGATTATCCTGCTATGGAGCTCCGCTGCAAAAAGTTTACCTGATAACCAGCTTTTCTGTTGTTTTATACAACATTTAAGCAGAATACCATCTTAAATACTGAACATCTTATAACTACAACGTGACACAGGGACCCTTTTCAGGACAGTGCCTACAGATAATGCAGCTAAGTAAAATGTATCTCCGGATCATGTTAGCATTTCACATTCCCATTTTAAAGTTCCAGTTAATCAAACTGCTGCAACCAATTGCAACTAGCAGCCCAACCAACACTGGATTGTTAAGGCCAATACCAGTAAAGAAACGTGGTCACATGAATGATACATTTGCAAATAGTAATTTCTTCAAACATAAATACAAAATATAGACGAAAGTCTTGATACAGATCCCTTACATTTGTGTGCAATATTACCATCATTGTCAAATCCATCATAGTACCAATACAATATCTGTGCTTGGATTTCCACCGTTGCCCATATTTTATTTATTCATTTGAAATGATTATTTAACTCCAAACAGTTTATCTAAAAAGAAAATCAAGGAAAATTCAAAACAAAGATTTTAGTCTTTGAATTCATTCCAAAGATGCGACTGTTAAAATGAACTTTAAGATTTGATTTTGTTGGTATTCCCGTCATCTGAAAATGTGACAGCAAACATCAGCGGCTGCACAAAGAGCATACATCAAAGCCAGCATCAAATAAAAAACTCCACAGGATGCATGACACCCCTTGTGACAATTCACCCTTTAATGCAGAGTTCTAGATGCGTGACCTCAAGACGTGGTAAAGCCTTTCCTCATGGGTAACATCAAATGGAAGGCAAAGGTCAATGATGGTGTTTGGTATTTTTAGAAGTATAAAGATGTGAGCCTGCAGACATGCATATGCAGTATACACACACACACACACACACACACACACACACACGCGCAAACGCTTATTTTTGATCAGTGCAGCAGTCAAGGAGAATAAACTTAACAGTTTCGAGGCAGGTGAGGCAAAAGAAAAACTCTAGCAAATAAATACAAACAAGGAACAACTGTCCTATCCTTCGTCTGCCCCTCGCTACAGTCCTTTAATCCCCTTCACGGCCCACTAAACAATCACCACACACTGAATCAAGGCGACAGAGAGCAGCTGAAGTGCTAGTTGAAGAGCATGCATACAGTATGTGTCCATCCCAGCTGCCTGTGTCTCAGTTTGTCTCCTTCAATCAAGACTGTCACAAATGTTTCACTGCAGCTGTTGTGCGAACAAATGATTTGCTTTTTTGTTTTGACAAATAAATGCACTCCCTCAAACCAATTTAGACAATTTTCTAAAGGATTAAACTTCCTCAGAAAACGAGAGAAAAGCTGTAGGTCGGTCTCGACTGCTCTGTTACCATGGCCACGCTTGAAGGTTTCCTTTTTTTTGTTTTGCAACCCACCAAGGGGACCTTTCAAAAACATGCATGCGTGTCCAAGATAGAGCGCTCGCTCTGCTTTGGTTGTGTAATCATAAAGCTGTTCTGCAACCTGTACAGCGGTGCTTCTAAGAAGAACAATTATCTCAGAGTGATGAACAAGCTGAGGAGCATATTGTCTTTTGATTCTCGGCCGTGTTGTCCCCGCTTGGCAGTTGGAATGTTTCTGCTTTGATGCCGCCGGCGTCTTCATTGATTCAGCGATGTCCTCGGAGGCCTGCAGTCTGTTCCCTGGACACCAGCTAAGTGACACATCTGACACCATTACAGATCCGCAGAGGGGTAGGTGAGGCGGAGAGCCACGGGTGCTTCTCTTTGATTTGAAGGTTGAAGTTTTGCTGCATTTGCTTTTTTTAAGAGCTCTTTATCATTATGGGGATGTTGTGCAGGATGTCAGAACATAAAATATGTAAACTGCAATGAAGAATTCACCTGAGGGCAGCCGACTCACTCCTCATTTGTTTGTCTCTTTTTGGCAAATCTCTTTAAAAAGACCCAAAACACAATCAAAACACAACAAGAAACAGCTACTGAAGATTTCCAATGTGTGAAACATCGACTTTCCATCTCCTTTTTTTTGTGTCCACTTGGGGCTGTGCACAAACAGACAAACACACACAAGCAAGACAGAAAAGCAAACAAAGTAATCTAAAATTGTCTAAATTGCTCCAAGGTCTCAGCCAGTCTCACTAAAAAGGCACGGCATTTATGTAAAGCAGAAAGGAAAATTATTCTCAGCACGACAGCTCCAGCAATACATTTCTGTGACGGGGCATTGATTGGACTAAATTTGAACCATTTCACTTCCACAATGCTCATAAATAACTAACAGACAAAGTTGAAGAAGCGATGTAACTTGCCTAGTGTGATGCACATACACACACATTTTGTCTGTTTGTCTGTACATTAGCGGGTTTCAAACAGAAAAGACAGTTTTAGTTTTCATTTCCCTGCACAGACCGCACTTCTGCCGTAGCGGCAGGACCATGTCTCCACTATCTTCTTTCGTCTCTTTGCTAAATTCGACTAACTCTTTTAAATGCTTTTTAGTGCCAGCCCAGTGCTTTAATTTGACTGAATCCAACTCTGATAGATATAAGAAGGGGCTGGTTGAACAGTTTAATGACCTCTACATTAAGACTGTAGTTACTAAGAGGACACATTAATTCGAATATCCTGGACCGTCAATTCATTAGCTCCCTCTGCCATATTTACACTCATCATCTGTGTACCGAGCAGGCAAAAATGAAAAAAAAAACAAAATCTGCTATTCCCAGCTGCGGGTGTAGCTGATGGATGGGGGTTTGCCTCCGTGAGGGTGCAAAGCATTTGGAAACCTGCAGCTTGTGATTTAACTGTGAGCAGGGAATGGATTTCAGTGGCCCTGTAATGGGGGTGCTGGGTGTAAGGAAAGGATGACTTGGCTCGGGATGAGAGTCATGCACCCGTAATGGATGCCAACTGAGGGGTAATCATAGCAGACACAGAAATTAGTCCCATCAGTACTGGGAGACTATAAAATATGGAAACTGCTGTGTAATAAGTCAAGAATTCTTCTGCTTTAACAATCTCAGAGAGGAGCTTAATGCTTCAAAAGTTAAATCTGGGGGAAACATCTGAGAAGCTTCTGTTTGCTGTTTTGATCTGCACCCTGGATGCATACTGTAGATGCACTGTGAAACTGAGACATACAGCGTGGCCAATTATGTGGGCCTCTCGCTGACAGCCAGAGCGGAACAAAATACAAGGTCTGACAGATTATCATATGGGACAACCACCGTGTGAAACCACTGATGGTGTTGGCTATAGAAGGGAAAGGAATCCACTGTACAGGTTCGAACAATCTTTCAGATCTCAACGGCTCCGCCGCCAGTTAGGATACAAATGAGACACCTGAGCTGTGGCTTTCTGATCACACGGTGACCCATTCATAACAAAGGAGACCGTTTTCTTTCTTTTTTTTTTAATATAAAATGACTTTGCACAGCCTTTTTCATCGATGCTTAGCACCACTTTTACTAGAACATGTGCAATGGTGTCAGACACAACAAATGATACTCAGTGCATATTATGTAATAAAGGAATTCTAGACACATTCCAGTATCTCCAAGATCACACCGGACTGATCCTGCCCATGCAGACCAGGAGCAAGGTGTCCATTACTGCCACAGCTAGAGGGGAATAGTACAAACTCCAGTTGGACAGTCACTTTTCTGCCTGTCACTCTGTCCATATTCCTGCGAGATTAATCCAACCACTTTCTCCACACTTCAGATTTGTGTTTTACAATTTGCGGCCGCTCACATAGTTGTAGACCATTGTTTGGACTGTTTGACAGCTAGTTTAGACAATAATGTTTTCCCATCGAGACCGCCTGGGCGCATGTATTTGCTTTCTGGAATATCAGAGTAGCAAAACACATCGGGCTTAAATAAGACTTAAAAAAAAAGAAAAACTAAAACAAAGAATTGAAAATTGGCTATAACTTGTGATTTATGCACATCTCTCCTCGTATTGATTTTAACAATGGGGAGCCCGTCAATCAGTCAGTCATCAATGTTCCTGATCAGCAATGCAGCAAATATATAATAAAATCTAGTTTGAAATGTTCCCATGGACCTGTGAGTACACTGAATAACAGGGAACAACTCCCTAGATAATACTCTTATCAACTGGCCTAAAGATAATATCTGCAAAAGTAAAGAGCCTAATTATGAGAAGGACTTGTGTAACCATTCACAGTTGGAAGGATTTCAACTGTAGTTTCAAACAGTTTGACTAATTAACGTCAGTTAAATGAGGTCCGCCATATTTTTTGAAAGGTAATTATATCGTTTTACGATTCACTGACCATTTGTCACCACTGAGCATAAATTAGTTCTTGTCTGCCTAATTGTGCCTCAGCATATTGGGCAAAACGCAGGGAGATGAAAGAAATGATCCCAGAGATAGTTCAAAGTTTGAGACATTAGGCTAAAGATGAAGTGCCCAGGGGGGCAAACGTAGCGAGTTGAAAGCAAAGTTGGACATTCAGTCTGTTAAATAGATACAATGCTTTGTTAAGTTTTGAAACAGCGGGGCGGACATGTCTACTGTACTGTGCAAAAACCTACAAATCAAAAAACGGTGTCACACCAACAAGCAGCCTTTGTCAGTTTCTAGTCTTTTCATCATAGAGCTGCTCAAACGTCTGATCCAAGAGGATCAGACAGATTTTCTCAGGATAACGTCATCCTGCTTTGATGTTATTAAAGGACCAGTACGCCAGCAGCAATAAGACGGGTTGCATGCCTGATCCTTTCACTCTGGTCTCTGGTGGTTAAGAAACAGGAAACACATTCAAGCTCTCTTTTACAAACCTAAATATCTGGTGGTCATGAGGTTAAATTCTAAATGAGACACCAGCTTTATCAGCAGGTAATGAAGCCTCATGGCTAAATTGTAATTTTATTAAATGCTGCATCGTTATCGCAGAATGAAGCCAGCAACAGTTGCTTTAGAGAGAATAGAGCAAAAAGAATCAGAGAATGGTAAAAACTGACCACCTTTTATTTTTCTTCATGAAATCCACATGCAGAGAAAATATACTGAATCCCAAAATTCCCGTACGACTTCCATCCGTCGTGTTTCATGGCCAAACTAGTTCCTGTCAGTTTGTTGAAGAAGGATTTCCACGCTCGCAGGAGAGGTGCCTGCCGCCTGCCACATCCACAGTAGGCATATGGGACTGCCTTTCACCTCAGTCAGGCTAGGCTGGGTGCCCATCAGCCCGATGTCAAACCCCCATTACTGTCTGAGTATCAGCTGTCGACATGTCAGAAGGACTCCGAGGAGGAGCCACTCACTCAAGTGCTTTTCGCATTTTTGTTCTACTTCTTTTCATTTATCAAGTCTCACTCCCTGCCAGAGCCTGATATCTGAAGATTGAAGGTCTTTGTGAATCCTGACAGTGTCTATCACTGGATCGCATCACGTCCCTTTATTTGAAATACTTCTAAGGTGGAGTAATAGAAACCTGGGAAACTTAATGTTACAGCTGAGTGAGCTTTTTCCAAGGGAAAAGTTTCACGACTTTCACAGAGAGGGTTGGGGGTAAAACAGTGATAGTGAGGACAGAAAAAAGTTCTTTTAATATAAATGTATTTTTTAAAGGCACTTTCTGTCTGTTTTCTGTAGTGTAGAGTTCTTTGCACTTGTGTGCTCTGTTGTCTACTTCGCTCAAACTAAACCGTGAACCCCGGCGGGAAAAGCTTAATTACCATTTGATGAGTTTGAGAACAAAGCTGCTGCGTTACAAGTTGAAAATTGGTTATCGGCTTCTAGTGCTGTTGCTATAATTTGGTCTTGGCTGTGTTCAATGCTTCAGTCCAAATTGTTCTGTCACTAGAGGTTATGGGGGGTGGGGGGTGGGAGAAAACACCTCTGCAGAGACTGAAGGTCTCTAATTATCTTATTCCTTTCCAGCGGTGAAATTCTGTTGATGGAATCAACGTGACAAGAAAACTGAATATTTTTCAACTTTAAACAAAAAATCTATTCTGTTTGTCCTCTATACACAAAAAGATGTTTACCTGTGCGATCTCTAAAAGATAAATGATGAGGAAATTGACTACTTTACTTGATCAGATCTTTGAAATGTACATAGCTGGCATGCTGGGTAAACACATCAAACCAAAGCAACAATACTTCTATAGTAAATCATTTAAGAAACAGCTGCTGAAGAGACAGTCACAGAGAAAAAAAACGATGTTACTGCAGTAAGTGTCAAGCACATTACCACTTAAATCACCTAAAGGAAATCATAATAGGCTGTCTAATCTGTTTATGTGATTACAAGTGGTAAACCTTTGTAGCCCTCAGACGCCCAATAAACCATAAGCCATGAATATTATACTGCAACACCAATACCAAATTATAGCCCAATCTTTATAAAATAGGATTATAAATGGAATATTACTGTTGCTGGGCTGGAAACATATTTCTAATATAAATGAGAATACTGAGGCTAAGGAGAGACCTGCCATTTTTAAAAAACAGGTCTAATATTAGCAGCAAAATAACTTTGAAGAAAAGTGCTGAGGCATAATGTAACTAACTGCAGTAGCTATTTTAAAAGCTATGAATTAAGTGCTCCAACCAACATAACATCACAGTGAAATAATGTATTAGGGAATCTAATAGCAAAATGATTAATAGCAACATAGGAGGAAAGAATCCTGCTCTTATCTTTTACTCTAATACAATTTATTGTAGCATGAAAAGCTCTTTAAACCCTGTCGTCACTTTCCTCCGCCACCAGTTGGCTCAGGCAGGGAACTATTTTGTGCATCATCATCATCAGATAGTTAGAGTAAGGACACATTTAGAGGCAGTAATGCACCTCAATGGTGGCTCGCCTGTCACTTTACCAAATAAGATATGTATTGATTTTAATGCTCCCTCTGGTTGTGTCACCACGCTGAACCTAGGCTGAGTAGACTTTAAATATGAAAGGTAAAACACTCAAAAGGAAATGACACACTGGTGGCAGCACGCTCTTGCAAGCGGTATAATGCAGTTATGTCAGCAATCACACACAGATGATAGCTTGCTTTGAAAGTTGCATCTGGTTGTGTGCAGATAATAACGTCCGAAAGGTTTTATAGGTGAGATTTGCGGCTTCGTGTTGACTTTGTTGTTTTTTCGGAGCCTCGCTCTGCAGCTGACTAATAGCAGCATTCACTGTTTTCACCTGTAATGAAAAGGTCAACCGAGCAGCCGTCTCTAATAATAGTAGATAAGTAAAGCCGACCTTTTATCCCCTTCTTTTGACCTGCGTTTCATAAGGAACTTACACCACAATAATGCAGTTACAGCACCACTATACATGGTATGGATGGGTGGTAGAGGAGAAGAGGAAAAGGAAGCCTAATGTGTTAAAAACGCAAAATGAATAGTGAAAACTGTCGACTAATCCCTACTTGTAGTGGCTGTTGGAGGTTCATGGAATCAGTATGGCCATACACACATGTCCCACAGCAATACAACACACCTGTTCTCCACTATGGGATATACAGAACAACCTTAACATGAAGCATTTTTGAGACTAAGTTGTGGTTCTAGGTCCGGCCTTGACTTTCCATCGTTGGTGTCTATTTGGTTGCTTGGCTCAGAAGCCAGAAACCTCCCCTCGACCTAAAAAAGATCAATTAAAAATGAACTCAACTTAATTAAGCAATATACAAAGAAAATAAATGACAATGAGACAAAACGGAGCGGAGGAGTTCACCAAATCAGCAGAGAATATTCACGTGAAAAAATAGTGATACGCTTAGAGTTCATTACACTTAAAAGTCAGTATCATTAAATTAAACGAAGGGCACCACTCCCAGTGGGAGGTCAACGAGGTGAACGAGACCAGCATCAGCTCCATCCCTGCTCACCAGGTGTCCTGCGGGTCCCTCGGACTAGTTAGGTCATTGGAAGTGATCGTTTATTCTACAGTTAAGTAGTGAGACATTACATTTACATTTAGCAGACGCTTTTATCCAAAGCGACTTCCAAATAAGAGCTTTACATAAAGTGCATAGAATCATGGACGAAAACAACAAGATATCGTATCAAATAAACAAGATATCGTATCTTTATCATAACAATGGGAGGCATCACTTAAAAACACCAACATCATCAAAGCCATATACTGATTTTCAGCAGGATCAACAAAACTGAATAATAAAAAGATGATTATTTCATGTCTCTTATAGTTCATAAGCAGCAGGAAAATATGTGACAAGAAAAGGGGAATTGACATCTCAAACTGGGGGTGCCACATTTACATGCAGCATGTGTTTGAATTTAAGGTTTCTGTGGACTTGAAACTGCAATAGGGATGTTTACACTCACCATACACCCAGCACTCCATAAATATGTGTGTCCAAAATGACATCTTTCTCAATTCAGAGAAATGGGTTAATATCAGACTAACTTGGTAACAAAGAGTTTTTTTGATGCTTCAGTTCAAGTCATGCACAGTATAGAGCCATGGGAAACTGTAATGTGCGCTGCCATTTCCATTTAGAAAGGGTGGTCACATTTCCAAAACCGCTGTCCCCCTAGGATATCTGTCTCTCTCAAACAGCAATTTATCGAACAGGGCAGCCTCGTCTTTTCCACTCCTCACCGTCATGAGAAGCTGTAATTCTCTCTCAGTATCCTCAGCACGATCTCCCTCTCTCTCCTCCACAATGAACCAAGCTAAGGCAACTTGCATACAAAAAAGCTGACTCAATCATCCAGCTGCATAATCAAGATAAGGGAGACGGGGACAGGAAAAGGGAGATGTGAAGACTAATGCAAGAGACAGCTTTAGCAACAGCAGCAAAATATGTTTTCAAATAGTCATAACTCTAGACATTAAAAGTTGGAAGAAGTAAGATAGTGATTCACACTGATGGTAAAGGCTTGTCTGAGGCTGATCATCTGTATGAAATGACCGGAACGAGGGTAACCATTGACCATTGATTAATACAATGCCCACAGTTCAGTGGCATTAAACAGATTGTTTAAGCGTTGTATATTAAATGCGTTCCTGGCTTTAAATGTCAAGGACAGTAACACATTATTTAACCAGAGCAGAGATGATACAGCACTCCTACACCTACGTCCATAGTGCAGCTGAGTAGAAAGCCAGAGAATTGTTTCTATAGGCTTGTTATTTATTTGGCTGCTGTGTGACCGCAAGGGTAGGTTATATTAAACCTGGCATTGTTTCAGAATTTTTAAACCCCTGTGCGACGGACCACCACCCCCTCCTACTCTGACAGAGAATTCAGGAGTCTTCATTTGTGTGAAAGACTTCGCAGCCGACTAAATATCTTTGGTAATTAGGCTTATGCTGACTAAAGTAAAGAAATCAATCTATATGAAGCCTTGTGCTATTTAAATAAATCAACATGTCCAGCATGCAGCATGTAGTATGTATCCCAGACAGATGGCACAGACGCAGCAAAATCCTTAGCTAATCTGAGTGAGACTGCACAGGGCTACTGTACTAAGTCCAAGACTGTGTAATGACAACATAATAGGTTCAGGCCATTCAATACATTGATCATTTATAATTTGTGTTCGAAATATTCAGAATCATCATCCGTTTGTCATGACTTTAGGCAGCGTTTTAAATTATATAGATCTGTGTGAGCTGTATGTGCAGATTCGTGAAACTGGCTGTCATTTTGTGACATTTTGTGTAGGCTGATTAGGCCAAATGCTATGGCAGGAATTGCTTTTAATTTATTTATTTAAAATAATAATCAGACAAAGTAAAAGCGAACCTTCACATTAGCATGGGCTCTCACGTAGGTGTGAACAGAATCAGTTTCTTTGTGTGAATCTGTGAAATAAAGTTGAGCCTTTACTGGTGAAGAAAAGCGGCCGGAGAGCTGTCCGTGGTGCTGAAGCGACACCTCAAGCGGGCGGTGTTACTGGAGGTTTACAGTTGCAAAGTATACTACTTTCACTGGAGCTGTATCAGGTGGAGTGTTCGCAGAGCGATTACAAACCTATTGCACCACAATTTCAGTAAATGCACATTCAGATTGATAGAACTTAAAAAAGAAACTTAAAAGACTATTTGCAACATATCATACATGAATCGGAGTCGCAAGACGAGAAAGTGCCCCATGTCCCGTTCACGGTGCCTGTCAGCTGGCAACGATCTCGCAGAAACCAATGGAAAATGCGTCGACTTCGGCACGGTGGTGCACAAGTTCAACTATGCATTTTGCACGGTGTGTATGCACTTAGTGATAAGGTATTTTTTTGTATCTGCACACAACAGCCGAACAATACCATTCAATTACTAAGACCAATATTCTTTACAGCATTCCGTTTCAACCATGAAGATTTAAGAACAGCATGTTGTCTGTAAACTCTGCAGTATTAAAGCATAAAATCTAGTAAAACTGTAACAGCTTACCGGCTTGACGATCGCGAAGCAGGAGCCTCTTCCGAATACAAAGCTGTCAGCTTACTGTATGTCACCACGAACACAATACATTTTCAAAGACACATTAGATATTTCTTTAAGATAATAGAAAATATAAAAGAATCCCAGTTTTGTGTTTTCGGGTTGAAGACGCTCAAAGCAGCAGCTGACTGCGTCAAGGGAGAGTCTCAAAGATCCGTTTAGCGGTGAGTGATTTAATTCAGAGCTGAGCTCCTCTCACCACTCGTCTTTATGTATGCTGAACAGACCCGGAGCCCTGCTTGGGCTTTTCTATTACACCGAGGGCTGACACCGGCGTTTAACCACAATCAGAGGAGGCGGGTAGTACTGTATCAGTTGGGAAACTGCGGGGAATAAGTGCGAGAGGAGCGCGTGTTGATCCTGCAGTCTAGCCGAGGCAAAGTTTAAATCTCATAATAAGATTGTTTGTTACCGCGAGGCTATAAATGGTGGCGAGTTCATCACGGATGCCGGGAGGGTTATGGCAACTCATCCGGCTGAAGGGAAAACGCATGATAGCAGGTGTATCATAAAAAGTGAATAGTTTGAAGTTAATGAAGACAGTCGGAGTGAAAAGTATCAGCTACGTCAGCCTATCTATGAGCAAACTTTTCCTCCTTTTTTATATGGGCTGCAACACCGAGCTGGAAATGGTTTTAAATTGCTCAATTTCACAGTCTGGTTGGGGGTATGTTTAATTTGGTATTGCATGAAAGGAGATCATTTCCCCGACACAAAGGTCCATTGGTCCTACCACCAGGGGGGCCCTAAATAATCAAAAGAAGTGCTCAACACGTCCATTTAATACTATTTGGTGATGTAATTCCAAAAAAGATGTAGCCTAATGTGGGAGAGACTGACTGTGTCCGACAATCTGCAGTTTCTATTGTATTTTGTTTCACATCACTTGGATGTAATTAGCAATATTCACATGGACCCAATTTTGTGTTATGTTATATTTGGACATCTTTCTAGCTTCATGTGATTACAGGCTGTTTGTGTCATGACAGTTCACACGCACTCTGATGTAAATGGAAACCATTTAGAAGTCCCCTTAGACAAGTAAAAACTGCCACATTGTGATGTGGTCTGTAAATTTCAGGGTTAAATAGAGAGGGGGAGCAGAGAAAGGGAGGAGCCAGGGCAGCCATTGAAGTGGACATACTTCACTAAAGAGGTCAAGCCTTGGTCCCTGTGATAGTAAATCAATACATATCAATGATAAATTATTGAATACAAGAGCCCGCAGAATACAAATTCCCACCCATATGGACCTGCACCCACACAGTGTGATGCAGGATGGTGTTTACAGCAATTAGGAAATGATATTAACATTTAAATGCAGGAATATTTGTATTTGTGAATACCCAACAGTTTCTTTACCCTCCATTTAGGTTCACACATAAACAAAATCCAAATTATGCAAAGGCAGATGTGATCACAACATGGTCAAACCTTCCATGGATGTCATGGCAAGATTGTTTGAGACCCTATTTGAATATTTCCCAGCTAAGATACAGCTGAGACAAAAATACAAGTTGTGCCTCAAGGGTTAAACCCACATCGTCTGTCCCTGTGTAAATGCAGTCCCAGATTTAATTTATGGAGAGTGCAGCCTGATGTCCTCTGTAATGACGTAGTCTGGGGGATGACCCGAGCAAGTCAGGGAATGGCAGCCAGGCTGCAGATGCTTTTCTCTGAGAGGGAGCAAGTGGTTGTGTGAGGACTTGGCACAGACTCTGCACTGTCTTGTCTCATTGCAGCAATCACATTGGAGCTGTAAAATGTGGATATGGACAACCGTGCAGTACGTAAGTCACAGCAGTGCAGCTGCAGCACTGGGAATGACAGACACACTGTATCATGCTCCCTAATATCTTCCTCACCCCAGGGCAAGTCTGATATGTGACCCCTTACAGAGACTACCAATGCACACCACCCTGAATTCAAATATCAGGACCCTCAGCTGGCAGAATAATGAAGACTGGGTTGCACACTAAAGGTCTTTTCTTGAGCAGGTAGAGCTGAATTCTGACAAAGGCCAGTATTTCTGCTTCAGTTCTGTATCCTGACACGTTAAATATTTCTTAGGATACAGTGGAAAAGGCGCAGGAGTACAAGCTTCTGAAATCTTTTGTTCGTTGCCTCTTTGTTTTGTTTATTTTTCATTCAGATACAAAGGGAGGACTCTACACCTTTCAGAGTGCAACAGATGGGGCAGGCCTGATGGGCTTTCATAATGAACCTTCCCAGCTGAATTTACCTTGAGGGCATAATCGCTTTAATGTCGTCCAGATAGGAGCTTTGATTCCCAATGGAAAAGACTGTCTCTGTTCATAATATACTAATGACTTATTGACAGTGGAGATTAAGTATATATAAGGGAATATATTTCTTATTTTAAATCCAAATGTGTAATGCCATGGCGTCTTGTTACCCTGCTACTGGATATACTGATGTTATATTTGAGAAACTCTACAATTGTAGTTTCTGTTTTGTTACATGGGGGTGCTATATGTAACAGCATATGATTGTATATACTCCAGTTTGGCAAAAGTTGTGTTTACATTGCAATATTTATTTATTTTTCAAAGTGGAAAAATTTATTATATTGTTGAATGCAGCACTTTTAGTTAAACTGATGTTTTCAGGGGTTTAAGCTTTAAGCTGCACATCATGCTCAACCTGATTGTTCTTTCAAAACAAGCAGGCACAGCAATGAATTTCTCACTTAATAGTAGTCTATGCATGCTTAAAGCTATATTTTACTACTCCGGTCTTGGTCTTAATTTTTCTGTTTCTGTTTTTACATATTACAAATGGCTAAACAAAGTCTGAATATTACATTTTACATTTTTTTCTCACACATATTTGTTATATACACATTGAAGATAAGTTCAATACATATTAATATTGTAGTAAGAAACTATCTAAACTATCTCACAATAAAATACTTAATTCCTGAAACAATAACGTAACGTAATTGTAAGTGATGCGTTTTTTGTATTTATTGAGTGCTACAATGCACCACTACTGGATACTTACTATAACATAACTACACACGACATTTCCATTTCTTAGTTCACACCAGTAATTGTTTTCATCAACTCAAGTTTGAGAAGAAACACAGCTAAGGTGCAAAGGAGAACTACAACACACCAGGTAGTAGAATTTCCATAAAGTTAAAAGCAAGTACATATAACTAAAATCTAGATTTTCTTATACTTAGCTCGTATATAAAATTATTGAAGATAAAAAGCAATTCTGCTTCGATATCACAGTTTGACTTGTTTTGCATTGGAAAGGGAATAACAACAAATAAAAAGATTATGATGTCACTAAATGAAGTCCAGGCTGTCCGGGAGAAGAAGAAAAAGAGGTAGATAGGTGGAATGTATTATTCAAATCCTTCATTTACCGGCCTAGCCAATTTGGTGCTGAGGCAAGTAACAGGGCTGGCAATATTTCAGGGGAGGGGACAGTGACTGCTGGTTGATATAATGGAATTTCTGCTGTCAGTGAAGTGCAGGAGATCCATCTTACTGGCTAAGCAGTGGGACCGACATCTACAGCTGCTTCACCAATGATAGTGTTAGGTGGGAGAAGGAGGAAGTTGCACTCAAAGGTGCTTGTTGATGCTTAACAGCTCTTCTTACGTACCTCGTTATTGTCCCCACAGCAACACACAAACACAGCAAACAGATGGAGTGTTGCACCTTGAATAGGCAGCCGTGTGAAGTGATTGCACATGACATCGCATTAATGTCTCTATTGTTCCAGTCTTTTCTGTCGACCCCCCCTCATATTTGTTTACATCTAACAAATACATTAATAAAATGAAAAAATAAAAAGAAGAAAATAAATGTCAATATAATAAAGAACAGTCAGCTGATCCTGGTAAAATAACAATTACTAACCCAGTGATAGTCATGGTAACAATGTATACCTAAACAATGATGTGGTTATACAAGCATACACGTATGAAAATCTGAATACAAATATGTATTGAATAATATTCAGAGCCTTTACTTAAGTGTAAGTAGTAATACTACACCAACTTCAAAATATTACTGTGAGTGCATAAAGTATATCTAAACCATGAAATGTTTGGCATTTTTGCATAAAAAATGATTAATGATTAATCAAAACAGCAACTGATTTGTTTGATAATTGATTTATTGACTAATCATTTAAACTTAAATTGTATACAGAGTTGGGTAATACATATAACATTTTAAAATGTTTTCATATGTTTTGTTTGTAAAATCTTAATTTGTAAAGTAACTAGTGACATGTAAAAAGTATCATGTAATGGAAATACTGAAGTAAAGTTCAGATCCTTCAGATATGCACTTAAGCACAGTACTTGGATAAATATACTTAGTTACATTCCACTATTGAATATTTTCACAGAAAAAAAAAACTTGAAAGCCTTTGCTCTTTAATTGGCACAATAACAAGCACTGACAGAAAGACAAATCAGAGCGATAGAAGGAAGGAATAAATATGAATAGAAGCACCAGTTTGACCTGCACTGCAATAACCAAAGAATTGCAATGAGCAAACTAATTCTGAAGAACCATTTGCATAAATACTAAGTAGAGCACTGAGCGGGACTAGGTTACGACACGGATCCCAAGCCACGAGCCTTTGTGGGAGTACCATTTGCATTCATTTAAATATTTAGTCAGCACAGATAAACTGTCTGAGATAATAATTTATCTCATATTTCCCGCTATGGGTCTCCAAAACGTTTTAAATTGCATCTGGAAGGTAACCTGCAGTCGTCACTGAGCAAAGGATTGGTTTCCATTTGCCTGGATATACAAATTTGGGTTGAGCTGGTTAGAAACTTCTTTTGTTCTGCTGAAATATCAGTCAGCTGCAGACTAAGACAAGGAGACCAATTTGAGATTTTATCCTTTTATCAGGGGCTCTGCAGGGGAAGTGAAATGTCACTTAAGCCAAGGTATTACCCTCTGTGAATTTTATTGTCTCTCTGCTTTGCCTGTGTCTACTCTCATCAGCCAGCAGTCATGGTGTGAGACTTGACTCATAATTTCCCCAAGATCCTGAAAAAAAAAATGGGGGTCATTGCTCTGTACTTTTGTGAAAATGATGTCCCCTCTCTGTGCCCCTTCTTCTGTATGTTTCCTCTGAAGATATTTGACAACTTGGGAACTGGAAGAGAAAGACAGCTCACAGTGGAGAGCAGAGCGTGGGCAAAACCAGCCAACACTCAGCGAGGAAGGCTGAGGCCCCATGGTGGCTGCCTCAGTGTGACCGGTGGGATAAACACACCACCTACACTAAAAGCCTTACAAAAGAGACACAGCTATTCCAACAGCTGTGGCATGCAGCCTGTAACCTGTGACTCTGGCATGAACGAGGTTTATTTATGGTTTAGATGGAAGAAAGGAAAATACCTGATGTTGGTACTTTCAGCTCTCCCAGCTGAGCCACTGCAGTTTTGGTTTAGGGTTGGCTGCTCTCCCCCCATCCAAGAGAATGGAGCTCTATATCTGCAAATAGTGTCCAGCTCATATTGATACACTTACAGGGAATGCACAGTGGGATTATTTGGACAGGAGATGTAAGACATATATAATTAAAAATGGCTAAGTGCCTGTGTGCCTGGGTTACCTACTTCTCCTTCTCTGTCCATTAGCTTGGAGGCAAGAGGGGAAATAGGGTTATACCTATATTTTACACACAGCTCTGAGAAAGATTGTACGACATGCATGATTCAGAGGCTTGTTCAGCCTTGTAGGCTCAATTTTTCCACCATCAACAAGTACAATGACTGGACTTAGATTTGATGTTCTGCGACAGATTGATTGCAATTTGACATTATAGTCAAAGGAAATTGCTTGCTCTGCATGTCCTTTTCCATCAAGTTGATTTCAATAACTTTGCCTGAAATACTGACTGCTTCATTACAATGTTGATTATTTTCTTAGATTGCTCTTGAATAAGAGCAGCAGCTAAGGATGTAGCATAAACTTTACAATACCTCTGTATATGAATTATTCAAATTTTAGAGCACTCTGAATGCAGAGCAATCCCCTACTAGGGCCTTTTATTAACAAGCTTGGCTGCACGCCTGTGAAACCATGAGATCCTCTGACTCAATGCCATCGTTTATACAGTCAGCAATCCTCTCACCTGTCTGCACAGATACTGGCAGCCGCTTCATGCCCCAGAGGAGTAAAAATAACTAGTTAATTATTCATCTTGTGGAACTGATGCCGTCTTTCATCATCTGAAATGTCTTGAGAAACATCTCAACTATGACAGTACAGACATACATTATAACAGCAGAGATGCAGCTGAGGGAAAAACCTTTGTCATGAATGATGTGCCGCCCATTCAGGTTCTTTCTAATCTTATTTAGGAGTATATATACTAATATAATAGATAGATATATAAGTACTAATATAAAGACAACAGAGCTAATATTGATGATACTTTTCCAAAACACTCACAGGAAGAAAGCATGTCAGGTAAACTCTTAAGAAGCAGTTGCATCTTAAATAAACAACTTTATTTCATAGTGTTCTCTTATGTCTGTATGCTAAATATGTCACTGGAGCCAGCAGCTGCTTAGCTTAGCTTAGCTTAGCACAACGACTACCTTTAAAGATTGCTAATAAAAAATTAAAAAAAGTTTATGAAGGGTTATGTATCAGACTGTTTTTAGGATGGGCACAGTTACTTCCTGGGGTCTCTTCTGGCAGCTTTTTTCTCTTTTTCCAGCATTCCAGTTTGTGGTGGTAGTTTCATATTTACCAAACAGATGGTGGTATCAATTCTATTATCTAATTCAAGAAATCAAATAAGCATATTTCCCAAAATTACATACTATTACTTTAACCACATTCATTTTAGTACATGTAATTTAATGAAACATCAAACTACAAATAAAGCCACAGATGTATGCAGGTGCTGATGAATGATTCCTCATCCTACACAGTATTATTCTTTTTTTCCTTTTTATTCACAACATCTGACTCATGATATAGGATGTAAACAGACTGATGGCAGGTCAGAGGCCAGGGAAGTGGACAAGGCATTCATGTACTGTATATCCAAAACACTTTTCAAACCAAGTGTTGGTATAGTCGCTGCTTGTGTGTGTCTGTCTGCAGGCAGTTAGCAATGAGGCGCCCACCATTCTGCATCTGTCTGACTGCAGCCAGGGAGCCTGGGCTTTCCAGTGCCCTATCCATAAGAGAGCTGAGCCCAGCAGGCAGCCCACACAGATGCTGTGCATACCGACAAAAGGACATCCGCCTACACTGTGTTGTCTAAATGATTCCCTAGCTCACGTAATGGTGAAAAAAACAGAGCAGATTGTGAAGTGTATGATCAGTGGGGGTTGGAAAGTGTTCAGAGAAATGCTTGCTTCACTTCCTGTAAAACTTAATGCACTGCAGAGTTGCTTGAATAAAAAGAGGATGGTTGTAAGGGGCTGTCAAAGGTTGTAAGCTGGTCTTTGATTTCTGACAGATGGTGCAGGGAAAGGGATTGTTTGGTAAACTCGGGCTAAAAGCGCTTCATTCTTTTGAACGCCATTGCATCTGTGAAGGTGAGAAGAGGGCAAGTAAAGTGCACTCACACACAGCAGGCAATGTTCAGCTATTATTGCAGGTGGTGTTATTTAAGCTATTCAGCAATAAAAGCATGACACTCACACATACACACACACACAAGCATGTATGAACACAGAACCGCAGACACATATTTGTATTAAGCTGACAATCGTGCACAGCGTCCGTCTCAGTTTACATTTTTATCAAGGTATTGATCAACCATATCCCTCATACACATTAGCTTGACATATTAATTACTGTTCATTATCACAGGACTTTATTCATGAACTTGTATTAGATTGTATGTTAAACGTAATAACTTTGATAATTTAATATTACAGGTTTTGCACAATCTAAATTAATACAGGAATGCTGTTAAAAATATCTCAAATTATTATTAGTTTTCAAACCTGCATGATTTTATTAAAACCGTCAACATCCACAAGAGCAGTACGGCTGGATTTGATTGAATGTGCAAAAAGTAAAAGGTAGTTAGCAACAGTACAGCAAGCAAAACTCATCTGCATTCAGCCTTATGCTGTGCATAATTTTCATACTGGCCAAGTCATCCAAAATATTGAAAACAACCATTTGCTGTGCCTTCCACCTGGGTTGCCAAGTTTTTACACTAGAGGGTTTTTGGAGAAATTAGTTTTCAATATTTTGTATGTAGCTCTTTTAAAAAAAGCTCTTTGCTTTAATTTGAAGAAATCAGAAAGGGCTGCTTAATTAAACTACAATACAGAATTCAAGAAACTTGTTTTATAAACCAGTGATTTATTGTGCGGTAAAATGATTGTTGTGAATGTTAACTTTTGTCGCACCAAAACTCCAACTAAGGTTTTTTCTAACCTGTCCTGTGAGCAAATATGATACCACTTATAATCAAATATGGTTATGAAAGTAGTGAAGTCATGCATGAACCTTGCACAATACAAACTGTTAATTGTTATCGGGCCACTCTGGCCTAATTCAACACAAGGCTATATCAATACTGAGCTGGCACAGAAAGCTCTGCAGCGGTTTTTAGATGGTTCCAGTTACTGATCTGTGACATTAGCATGAAGGCTGTTTCAGTCATTAATAATAGTGAGTTTTGCAAAAGAGATTTTAGCTGTAGCCCATAATGTACCCAAATATGAGTCCAATGCTCAGGGATTTAAACAAACCACTCTCCCTGTTTGGATCATGCACTTACTATATGTGAACCTTGTTGAATATATAAATGCTAGTCTGTCAAGTTTCTTATTCATCTGACAAGACTCAACCTTCTTTACTGTAGTCATGTATTGAAACAGAAGACGGTGTGTGTGTGTGTGTGTGTGTGTGTGTGTGTGTGTGTGTGTGTTTGACTCCACTGTGTTAATATTTTGTTTACAGTATCATGAAATTTTGATCACCCCTCAAATCCCAATTGTTTATTTCTGGATTATGTTGTTATGATTACTCTGGGGGTATTTACTGCCTAACAGCTGCGGTCACTGATACTCTGACGGTATTTCTGAAAACCTGCACAGAGACACTGAACAGTGTTAAAACACAGCAATACTATTCTATGTTGCAACTAAAAGTTTAAATAGAATCCTCTCAGGCCTTATATCCCACATAACATTTTGAATGTTTCCTTCACTTCTTGCACATCACATTTTCTGTTCGTGGTAGAATAAGAGTAACACCTGATTTTTGCCATCTGAAACATCTGTGCATCCCCCATAATGCTCGCGCCTCAGTATGCCTGAACTTTATTTTGATTAGGATTGTGACCAGTAGAGATAATCACACATAATTTTCTGCAAAAGCTGCTCTCAGAGGAAAACCTCACTGGGGGGTGTCTTAAAGGAGATTGTACAGATGCCAAAAGAAAAATTTATCAGAAAGTCTCTTCTGGCTTGATGAAAGGCTTAATGTCTAGGAATCAAAACAACTCCAAGCTTGCAAAAGCAGGGTTTTTAATAATTACTGTATGATTCAAAGATTGCTGTAACGCTGTGGTACTATTGAGTGTGCCAGGAAGAGTTATGAATACTACCACATGTAGTATTTACAAAGATGTCGAATACAAAAATCAGCAGCTATGAGTGCAGCAGCTGGTATTGCTAGAATGATCCAATGAATAACCTGCTGTTGGCAAAAGCTAGATGCTTGTTACATCACAGTGAAATAGGTAGTTACATATTTTCCCCATAACACTTCGGAAAGTGAGAGGGTTTTACTTATAGTTTTAAAAGATAATTAATACACATCCACGTTTAAGACGTTGTTTAGTTTTGGAACTTGGCTAAGTAAATGAGGGAGTTTATGTAAAGGAAGGGTTTTAATGCTAAATGAGTTTGGGCTCACACATGCAAACCCAAGAGCCCCAGAGACAGAAGCAGCATGTAGGAACGACTGCTGAGAACGGCTCCTGCCTTGTTTCCGGCCTGCAGCTCTTATGTGTGAAGCATGCAGCATATGGAGGCATTCAGCTGAAAAGCCCACCGGCTCCTTCAGTGAATATAACATAAAGCACTGTTTTGCTCTGCATGCATGTAACCATACCTTTCTACTTTGATCCTGATGGAAGATTTAAAAGAGATGTTTGACATTTTGGGAAATACGCTTATTCCCTTCCCTGTTGAGAGTTAGATGAGAAGATGGATACCACTCTCATATCTGTACTGTAAATACGCAGCTGTAGCTAGCAGTTGGCTATCTTAGCTTAGCATAAAAACTAGAAACAGCTCTGGCTCTGTCCAAAGGTAACAAAATCAATAACTAACACATTGTTTCTCATTTGGTTAATCTGTACAGAAATAAAAATGTAAAAACAACACATCATGGCTTTTTGAGGGGTTATGTGTCAGACTATTTCTTACTTCTGGTAGTTTTTTTTATTTAATCCGTGCAAATCTGTAAAAAAGGCTAGCTGTTTCCACTCGTTGTGCTAAGCTAAACTAACCAACTTCTGGCTGTAGTTTCATGTTTACTGTACGGACATGAGAGCAGTAACAATTGTCTCATCTGACTGGAGGCAAAAAAGCAAATAAAATAAAATTAAAATAAAAATGTTTAATTTTAATCAAAGGAGTACAGATCTGATTTGTCTTTTTAGATTCTATACTGAACCGCTGACATTCTGAACTCCCATATAATATATATCGTTTTAGATATTTTATTTCTTTGACCTAAATATGATTCAACTGAGATATTATCTCAAACCCTGAAAATGAAATAGCTTTTCAACTTATCTGAGGAGAAAAAAATCTAAAATGACTTTGTAAATGCCAAAGAGACTTTTCTCTCTCCGGATTACACTTTTGTTTTTTATCGGTTTGTTAAAATCTACCGTGGCTTCTTCAGTCACAGACTTACACGACCCTGCGATGCTACCACACAGACAGACATCACTGGAGCGGGACAGATGCAATCACAGTAATCCTTCCTTGTGTGTCTGAGGCTCCATACGATGAAACCATTAAAATGATTCAGGTGTCTCTGCCTCTTGGAGCGGGTCAGAGCAGAACAATGACAACCCCGATGACTCCGACCGCTGGAGATGAAGACGTCTGCTTGTTGCCCACCCAAAGCTAACATCTGCATGTATTCCACCAGCTTGGTGTGTGTGTGTGTGTGTGTGTGTGTGTGTGTGTATGTGTGTGTGTGTGTGTGTGTGTGTGTGTGTGTGTGTGTGTGTGTGTGTGTGTGTGTGTGTGTGT
>JAVQJD010014439.1:0-11315 GCA_036023655.1 Nannoperca australis
AGGTTTGGGTTTAAAAAATTTTTCCAGTAAGATGGCAGCCTCGTTACTTTGTGTTAAGTCAAGTAAGCATAAAACTAAAATAATTTCCTGTTTTTACCTGCATGCACCCCCCCCCCCCCCCCCTAGGTGTTTTCAGTGGTTTGGGCCGGCTGGTGGTCGGTGAACCTCTTCAGGTGGTAGCGCAGCACTCCTTTGGTTTTGAACGTCTTGCCGCAGGTGCAGGCGTGCGGCCGCTCGCCGGTGTGGTCGAGTTGGTGGACGCGCAGCAGCGAGCTGGTGAAGAAGAACTCCCCGCAGGTGATGCAGTAGTGGCTCTTCTCTCCGGTGTGTTTGGACCTGTGGTGGCTCAGCAGAGAGCCCGACGTGATGAAGCTCTGGCCACAGTCCTGGCAGCTGAACGGACGCTCGCCGGTGTGGATCCTCTCGTGGGCCCTCCAGGAGTTGTGGTAGGAGAAGGACTTCTGGCAGTAGGAGCACTGGTACAGCTTCTCCTTGGTGTGGCTCAGCCGGTGCATCTTCAGGTAGTGAGCGATGGTGAAGCTCTTCCCGCAGTCGTCGCAGGTGAACGGCTTCTCGCCCACGTGGAACAGCGTGATGTGGGATCTCAGGTGGGACGACTGGGTGAACCTCTTCCCGCAGGTGGTGCAGAGGAACGGCCGCTCCCCGGTGTGGGTGACCATGTGAGACTTGAGGTGGGGCGACTGGGTGAACCTCTTCCCGCACTCGGTGCATTTGTAGGGCTTCAGTCCGGTGTGCGTGCGGTTGTGCAGCTTCAGACCCTGCAGGCTGGAGAAACACTTGCCGCACTCGGTGCAGTGGTAGTCCTTCAGGTCCTCGTGGGTCCTCTGGTGGCAGCGCAGGCCGCTCAGCAGCTTGAAGCCTTTGCCGCAGGTGGGGCACTTATGTGGCTTCCTGTTGGAGTGCGTCACCTGGTGGAGCTTCAGACTCTGAGGGTTGCTGAAGTTCTTCTTGCACTTCAGGCAGGGCAGCAGCTTCTGCTGCTTGTGCGACTTGCGGTGGAAGTTGAAGCCCTGGTAGGAGACAAACATCTTGCTGCAGACTTTGCAGTGGTAGCACTTCTCCCCCTTGTGCACCTCCAGATGCTCCATGAGCTCGCCGTGCTCACTGAAGCCGTCCCCACAGAACCAGCACTTGAAGGGTTTGGTCCCCGAGTGCGTCCGGTGGTGGGTCTTCCAGTCCCTCTTCAGGGCGAATGTCTTCTCGCAGTAGGAGCACTGGTAGGGCTCCTTGCGGTCGTGGATCTGCTGGTGGACGACGAGGCTCATCAGGGTCGGGTAGGTCTTCCCACACTGCCAGCACTGGTTGGGGTTCTGTCCTCGGTGGGTTCTCCAGTGGGCCTCCAGGTGAGACTTCTTGTAGAACCCTCTCTGACACTCAGAGCAGTAGACCATCTTCCTGCCAGTATTCGTCGGGTAGCACCTCCTCGGTCTCTGGGTGCAGAGCTGAGGGTGATCACCTGTAGGGGCGGAGAGGTCAGAGGTCAACTCCTCTTCACGATGACCCAAAGCAGCTGCACGAGGAAGCAGAATCAAATGAGTTCAGGTGTCTTACCAAGAGACAGGAAGTCCCGCCCCTCCATCCACAGCCTGCAGTCGGTCAGTTTGACGGACAGCTTCCTGAGGACGGGATACGACTGGATCTCCACGTCGCCGTCCGGCTCCACTTTGATCCGAACTTCCTGAAAAAACAACCTGTGACTTTAAGCAATCCGCTTTAAAGAGGTCTTCTTCTTCTTCATCATCATCATCATCATCTACTCTTCAGTCTAAATGAAAGTTTCTACAGGTACAGCTGATCGATCAGCCCATGGATCAATCAGCTGATTGGTTGAAGTGACTTTTCCTTTGAATAATGTTCATTTTAATATTAATGTTGTCAATGTGGAGGTTTGGACTGCAGGTTGTGAAGGCGTCACTTTGATTACAATCTAATCCATGGATTAATGGAGAATCAGCAGATCCAGAATGAATCAATAGACTAGTGTGAGCAGTGAAATCCTGCTTTTCCATGAACGATGAAGAATCATGAGATCAGATAAACAGTTCCTGCAGGAACACACACACAGTAAACAGTTCCTGCAGGAACACCGTATTTGGGCCGCGCATCAGACCTTCTCCTGCAGTAAAGATCTGAGTACTTCCTTCACCTCTGACCCGCAGGCCTCAACACCAGCTTATATCAAACCGAACCTCAACCAAACTCCATTCAGAATAGTGCCACTTTACTGTCCGTTAAGCGACAGACACTACAGATCAATACATTCAATAAATTGATTTAACCCTGCAGCGCTCCGGTAGTTACGGAGCCGTTTGTAGGTCTCGTTTTAATGGAGCTGAGTTCTGTGGAGGCCGAATCAGCCACAGAACTGGGCCGACGGGGTCAGCTGAGCCGGTTATTGTGTACTGTGGTTCGGTGCGTTTGAGATGCGGATATTGGACTTTTCGTTGCGGGTTCTCGGTGAGTTTGGCGGCAGGCTGCCTCCCGCAGATCCAGAGGCTAGCTGTTAGCTTAGCTGCGCGTCCCGCTCCGGTGTGACGCTCTCCGGCTGGAGGACCAGCGGGTCTGTCGGTGCGTTTACCGGTGAAGCCGTGTCGGTGTCCATCCTGCCCGGTCAGCTGCGGAGTAAGCGTCACGGTTCCGGTTCTGAAGTTAGATGTTGGTCCAGAAGCGGCAACAGCAGCTCGTTGTTCTGCAGCTGCAACGCGGCGCAGCGGCTGGACACTTCCGGGGAAAAGTTCAGGAAAATAAAAAAAAATATATAAAGGAAAAATCCGAAAACCGGAAGAAGATCTGAAGCCTCTTTAGTTTCATGTTTTATTGTGACAAACAAATACACAGTTCCAATACAGACATGTCAGTAAATCATGACTTTATTAAACCGCTCTGACTTGAACTTCAGGTTGTTTTATTAGACCAAACAGCAGCAAGTGTCCCTTTAATACAAGGCATCCTTTGGGGTCTTGAAGGCGTCACACAGCAGCTCTCCTCCAATCAGCTCGCTCCAAATAATCTAAACGAGAGAAAGGAGATTTCAAACAACCAGCACTTCACAAAAATGAGTAACTAGTGAAACTGTTTTAATAAAGACAGTCATCCGTTTGTGAAGCCAAGCGATTTGATTTCTATGGAGTTCAGTCACATTTAATTCTACGTTAACTACAATATACAGACATCCCTGAACGCACCGTGAGGAACCAGATGGACGATCTGCGAGTGAAGCAGCGCGGATCAGCTGGTTCCGGTTCATGTAGAACATATTTAACAAAGATACTGCAAGTGCAGATTCCTATTCAGTATAAAGCACGTTCAGGTATAAAACTACAGACGGAACCAGCGGCCACAAACGCACCACAGGGCCTGAAAGCTGTTACTGATTGGCTGACTACAGTCCCCTTCAGGTGCGGGTCAGGTGACCTGCAGGTGGCTGCTGTGGGATCAGACGAACGCTTCGGTCGGTCTTTGTCACAGCGCCCCGCTCTGAGAACACACTGCCCGGCGGGGGCGCTACAATTCGGCCTTTTGTTCACATCATGTCCCAACAGACGCTAACCACGCCCACTCTGACGTCACACACAGAGGGAGCAGCGATTGGACCAAAGTCTGGCAGTTAGTGATGATGTCAGCACGCTACGATATTATGATCTCAGTGATGGTGACGTGTGATTGGCTGTTCAGATGAGACTTACCGCCATGTTGGAGGTCTGACCTCACTGATGACATCATCGCTTCACCTTAAGCAGGTAAACCTGTCAGCCAATCAGAGAGCAGAGTACATTAACAGGAAGACTTAGGTGAAACTTGTGAGCCCCGCCCCGCCTGGATCAGAATACGCTTCAGTCCGGTTTTGTCACAGCCCCCCCCTCTGTGAACAGACTGCTGGGGGGGCTTCATTCGGCCTTTCGTTGCATCATTTCCAGGTAAACATCTACAGTGACCTGGGTCAGAACAGCTGGACCCAGACACAGACCTGTTGGTCCAGTGGATCTTACCTTTGTCCAGCAGTCCAGGTGGGAGTCGGACCACGCAGACCCGGGTCCACGTCAGGACTCGTGTGCTGAAAAAAAGAAAAGTCACGTTTTCCTGTAATGACTCGAGAACCACACGAGGCTGCGCCACAACAGCAGGTTTGTTTATGTATCCCATGCTGCTGCTCTCACCTGATCACAGGTCTACCTGAGACCTCCAGGGCAGTGGGAGACAGCAGCGCGAGCTCATTGCTCCTGGACAAACTGTAAAGACTCCACCCAGCAGAGGTGGAGGTGATCAAAGTCGGGACGGTCCTCGTGCTGCTGCAGGACACCTGGCGTTCAAATATCGCACATGCGCACTGGCTTGACTCAGCCTGCTCAACGTAGCATTGCTAGCCGGACAGGCCGCGTGCGAACTACCCGCCATTATCAAACATTGCCGCCCCACAGACGCGGTTTTCAGCCCTTTGTTTGTCGGACCCCTGCTTTGTTTGTCGGGTCCACCAGAGCCGGCTGTTCGGTTCCAGGTCCACAGAGGAGCCGGGAGCCAACGTTAACTGCGGCTAAGCTAGCTGGTTAGCATAACTCTCTAACGCAGTTCCCGTTGAAGCTACTTCTCCGCGAAATCAGGCGGCAGAGACGCCAGCCTGCCCGGAGAAGAGACGCCAGCCTGCCCGGAGAAGAGACGCCAGCCTGCCCGGAGAAGAGACGCCAGCCTGCCCTGAGGAGAAACACCAAGCCCCGAACTCAACAACTCTGTTTCCACGCCTGGCTGGTTCAGTAGTCACCAGCTAGCCGCCGCCATGTTGTCTTTATACGACCCAGCAGCCAATCACAGCCTGATGTGCTTCTTCTTCTGGTGCTTTTTATCTGGTAGCATGCAGCCCGGGCGACGCACCGCCACCTCCCGGACCGGAGTGTTGCGGCACAAACATTAATTACAGATTAGTGACAGAAAATACTGAACAGAAACCAACCAGAACACATCATCATGTAAATGTAAATGTAATGTAAATGTAAATGTACAGCTGCATATGTATTAGCAAACGTGGTGACATAGATGTGTGGAACAATTCAGTACAGCCTGCCTCCAAAACAAATGATTTCATCGTTAATTAATAAATTAAATAATTAATAAAATAAATAAGTAATTAACACATTTGACAGACAAAACTAACCAGAAAACACAACGATTCGTCTTTAAAATACAGCGTATTCCTGTAAATGGAAATATTAGAAATTACAACTACTACAAATAAATCTAATAAAATAAAACATATATATGAATACAATACAAGACAACCATATATGTGTTTATATATGTGTAGAGAGAGAGATTGTGATTGTGAGAGAATTTTTATTTATTTAGGCTTCATACTTTTGGGAGATACTAATAAATGACATAATCCACGTGGTTAACACAGCTTGTGCGTATCTGCAGTGGTAAATAATGTTTTTATACGGATTGATTTGACCCTTTCTGACAGTGAGTCTGAACACGAATGATCCAAAGCACGTGTGATTACCACAGTAGCTTAAAACGAGCTCTGTGTGAATAAAATGTAAAAAGCACTCACGGAACCGGCCTTTATGCGCTGAATGCCCGTTTTTACAGAGAACCTGAAGGCACCACTCTGACCGTTAGAAAATAAAAAAACCAACCGTCGGGATTTTATGAAATGTTAGCTGGTTTTCAACAACTTGGCTAACATAGTTGTTGTAAACCCATCTATTTACTGGGAGAAGAGAAGGTCTAAGAGTGAAAGATGGACGGTAAAGACGAGCGGCTGGAGCCCGTCTGCAGTTTCACCGTCAACAGTTTGAGGCTGGAGCCGGAGACGTGGCGGGAGTTTGTCTCGGAGGAGGACAGCCAGGTGACCTTCAGCAGCTTCTTCAACACGCAGGACTACTGCAACCTGTTCATCTGCCGGGCTCCGGGGGCTGCGCTCTCCGCCAGCCTCAGCTTCCCCAAACATGTCCGAAGCAAAGTCATCTGCGTCTCCAAAACGGGCCGCGAAGTTATCACGAAAGAAAATGCCAGAAATATGTTAATCATTCAAGAGGTTCAGGGAGAGGACGCCATGAGCTTCATCGTAGCTGTCTCCGAGAAGGTGAGCTAGCTAGGGCTAACTGTAAGCTAGGGCTAACTGTAAGCTAGGGCTAACTGTAAACTAGGGTTAACTGTAAGCTAGGGCTAACTGTAAGCTAGGGCTAACTGTAAGCTAGGGCTAACTGTAAGCTAGGGCTAACTGTAAGCTAGGGCTAACTGTAAGCTAGGGCTAACTGTAAACTAGGGTTAACTGTAAGCTAGGGCTAACTGTAAGCTAGGGTTAACTGTAAGCTAGGGTTAACTGTAAGCTAGGGCTAACTGTAAGCTAGGGCTAACTGTAAGCTAGGGCTAACTGTAAGCTAGGGTTAACTGTAAGCTAGGGCTAACTGTAAACTAGGGCTAACTGTAAGCTAGGGTTAACTGTAAGCTAGAGCTAACTGTAAGCTAGGGTTAACTGTAAGCTAGGGCTAACTGTAAGCTAGAGCTAATTTAATTTAAGATAAGTTTAATGTTGTAGCATAAAGTTAAGGCTAGGTAAGCTATTGTAACATTACAGCTAATTGTGTGCTAAGACACATTTTTGTAAAATAAGTCTTAAGTAAGAAGAAATAACTGAAATTTCACACTAGTTAAGCTAACTCACGGCTCAGATATGTTAAGTTAACAGTAGCTAGGTGTGCTAAGGTTACTGATAAAGATAAATTCATAGCACAAAACACGTAGCAAGCTAAGAAAATCACACAAATTAAAGTAAAACATTGTGTTAAAGGAGTGTGTAAAAAATAATAAATCATAAATCTTGACTAAAGACAATTCAGAGATGGTATTATTAACTTCCCCTGGAGACCAGTTAGGGTTATAACATACAAACATGTGGTGTTAAGTCAGAATCAACAGTAACGAGTTTCAGTAGAATGACTGAGAGCCAGATAGACCTGATCACAAAGAGTTGTTGGATAAGTTAGCAGTAATCAATAATATGGACAGATAAGATCTTTTCAGGTGGTCCAGCTACAATAAAGACTAATGATTAGTTAGAGCTCAGTTCTAATGAGAAAGATCCAGGTTTCTGTGTGACAGCTCCACCTGCTGGATGTTCAGGCTACAACAGCTGCAGGTTGACTGGTGTCCTCTCTTAGATAACCTGCCCGTTGCTTAGCAACCCAGAGACCAGCAGCAGCTGGGCCGGGGGCGTGGCCGACGAGGCCCTGAGGTTCATGGAGAGGCAGAAGAACGAGGCGCTGGTGATGAAGGCTCAGATTAAGGGACAGACCTTTCTGCCCCATCCTGAAGCTCTCCATGGCAACGATCTCCATGGCAGCGCTGTCCACGACAACGCCTTCCATGACGACGATGGCCAAGATGATGCTGATGCGCGGTAGGACAGACAAATGCCCATCTGTGTTGTCATCCAGCTTTGTGGTTTATCTCTCTCTCCTGAGGCCTCAGATCCAGGATCTGTTGTTGTCTGGCTCATAGAAGCAGAGCTCCTCTCACCATCACTGCTTTAAAACTGCTGGTTTTATAAGACAGCTGATTGGTCAGGAGGCGGAGCTTTTGTTACCTCCAACGTTACCTGCTGGTTAGGCCTCTGCTCTAACAGGAAGCTGTCAGACGTGAAGCTTCTTTTTCTCTGCTCTAACAGGAAGCTGTCAGACGTGAGGCTTCTCCACGCCTGTGATTCGACGATCATAGAGTGGGCGGAGCTGGTGTGTGAGTTCCTGCAGCAGGACTCGTCTCAGCCGGTTCTAGACGGATTGAAGCCGCTTCCCTCAGAGGAGTTTAACTTCTGGAGGAACAGACTGAAGAACCTGCACTTCATCCAGCAGCAGGTGATGGTGTCACTCAGCGTCTTACAACCAGGGCTCTACAGATGTCTGAATATAAAGGCTCCTAAATGAGTCTGATGCAGTAGAATCTATTTGCTGCACATTGAACTGCTTTCACACCCGGAGAAACAACATACAAACCATCTGGTGCATATTTACAGAGTCTGGTCTGAAGGCTCAATCTAGTTCACCAGGTCTCAGGTGTTCCTCTTTTAGTATTCTCATGACTTTCATTGGAGCCTCAGAGGGAAACGATTGATCTCTGATCAAACTGCCGATAGGTCACGCTGTTAGTTTAAACTTGTACCTGCTCTCACTTCAGTGCTTACAGCTGCGTGGTTCTCCCTCTTGCAGTATTTCTGTTTGTACGTTTCAGCTGCTGAACTCCAGGAAGTCTTCTCTGCTTTATGGGTTTAGTGTTTTGTTGTTTGTTCAGTTGATGAGCAGCAGAGCTCAGCAGGTGGCGTCCATCGTTCAGAGGGCAGACAGCGTCTACTGGTCCACTCTAAGAGACATTTACAGAGACGTCCAGGAAGGTAGACATCATCGACACTGGTTACCTGCAGCCTGAGACACACCTGACCTCTATAACCTCTGACCTCTGTGGCGTCTTCCTCTCAGGTCTGAAGGAGGCTGAAGACGTGACTCTGAATCTGAGTCCTCTGCAGGAGAAGCTGGAGGAGGTGGAGCCGATGGAGTACCAGCAGGTACCTGGACTGTTCAGGTGGTTGCTGTGACATCATCACTGTGTGACTGAACTCTGTCTGTGATTGGCAGCTGGGGGGCAACATGGCGGCTGTGATGGAGGAGGTGCGTCTGGTGTGGACCAGGTCTGAGTTCTACTGTAAACCCTGCAGGATGGTGGTCCTGCTGCAGGAGATCTGCAACCTCTTCATACAAACGGTACTGACAGACTGTGTGTGTGTGCGCGTGTGTTTGTGTAAATGCGTGTGCGTCTTCATCAAACCCTCCTTTACCATCTTCTGCTGCAGAGCAGGAAGTTCCTGCGTGGGGAGGAAGTGATGCGTGGTCTGCTGTCAGACCCTGGTCCGGTTCTGGATGACGTCAGACTGGTGATCTGGACCCTGCAGACCCTCAGAGAGGCGTACAGTCAGTGCAGGACCCAGCTGGAGAAGCAGAAGCAGGTAGAGCTGCCGGCGGTCGGCAGTGTGTGTGAGCTGCTGTTTACGGTGTGTTGTGAGGACACTTTACTGATGGGAGTCATCAGCATGATTCCTCTGCTGCAGGACGGAGTCGCACGCAGCTGGGACTTCCCTTCACACCTGGTCCTCTTCCACCTGGACAACTTCCTGAACCGTCTGCAGAGCATCCAGGTCCCACACACAGTCACTATGTGTCTTCTTATATTAACAGATTACAGTCGTTCCTCTGTCTCAGCCTCACCTGTCCGTCTACGACCACGTGGTTGCCATGGTATTCAGTGTGGACACAGATGCTGTGCTTGTGCCCTGCAGGAGGTGCTCTGTGTCAGTCTGCAGCTGTTTCAGCTGGATCAGACGGTCTTGTCCGGCGTCAGCGGCAGGATGTGGACTGATGTGGTACAGGACGTGTATCGGGACTTTGTGTGTCATGTGACGGTTCTGTCTGACTGTAACTGTGACCCCACGGACCTCGAAGACCAGGTGACCCAGCTGATGTGTGTGAGGTACTTCCTGTTTGACTCTGAACTGCGTGTGACTCCTCTTCCTCTTCCTCTCAGAGCTTTGAACTACACCTGGATCAGTTTCAGGTCCAGGTGTCAGACTTGGAGAGACGACTGGTGTCGGTCCTCAGCAGAGCCTTGGAGGACTGCTGTGTCTCGTCCTCCTCAGCAAAGGTACGATTCTATGAATTCAACCAGTACAGCAGCTGCAGGGAGAGCAGCTCTGGTCTGACCTGATCTGGTCTGTGTTTCAGCTGGTGAAGATGTTCGGGTTCGTCCTGGACCGTCCTGGGATCCAGGATCAGCTGCGTCCTCACCTTATACAGCTGTTGAAGAAGGTCCTGGTGGAGCTGGATCAGACTGAGCTGCTGGTCTACAGTCAGAGAGAGAAATCAGAAACATTCAGCAGGTTCACCCCATCTGCTGCAGCTAGACTCTGCTGGACTCAGCAGCTCAGACTGAGAGCAGAAGGCACTCTGAACAACTACAGGACTGTACAGCACCTGTAAGGCCACATACTGAACACACAGCAGGTCGGAACAGCTCCCGACACGAACACACCCAGAACTGCTTGGTTCTGACGTTAGTCACAGTCTCCGGGTTGTGTTCAGGGACCTGGACTCAGTCCTTAATCACAGTCTCTGTGTTGTGTTCAGGTGTGTGGACTCGGGGGAGTCCCAGCTGGTTCTGCAGAGGTTCCAGCAGATTGTGGACCTCCTGCAGGACTTCAGAGACCGTGTGAGGTCAGACTGGAGCTGTCAGCTGGACTCAGACTGTGGATTCATCCTGGAGCAACCTCTGATACAACACAACCAGCAAGGCATGCTGGGAGTTAACTGCAGCCACAAGGTGAGTCAGAAGAAAATCTAATGATGCTGTTTGAATCAGAGGAGCTGAAGGCTCACCGGCTGTCTGCTGCCGTTAACGGGGATGACGAGCTCGTGTGATTGGCTGGTAGTGACGCTGTTCCCCAGGGCAGCGTTCTGGAGCCGCTAATAATTTATTCAGCTGCTACAAGACACGTCCACACGTTCCTCCCATACACACCTGGAACACCTGGAACACTTTTCAACAATCTCAATGTCCTGAATTATGCAAATAAAGTGTGTGTGTGTGTGTGTGTGTGTGTGTGTGTGTGTGTGTGTGTGTCCAGCTGGAGGCAGTGCTCAGGGAGCTCAGCTATGTGAGCAGGGAGACAGATGTGGAGCTCCGCCCCCACGCTGCTCGACTCTTCACCTGCAGAGATGACGTCACACAGAGCTACCTGAGCCTGAGTCACGTGGTGTCTTGCTACAACCAGGTACACTCTCACCTGAATACAGTTAGATCCAACTGAAGGTGAAGGTCATGTGACAGACTGTGGTCCTCCTCCTTCAGGTGGTGAGTGACGTCCTGGAGGTGGAGCTTCCTCTGATCCAGGACCAGCTGCAGGACCTGAACCACACCTTGTCAGAAGTGCAGAGGAACACCTGGAGCTGTGAAGGTGACACATGACAAGACGCATCACATGACGCATCACATGACAACCAGAATTTGGGTAAGAATATAAAGCAGGTTTTGTGTGTGTGTGTGTGTGTGTTCAGGTGTGCAGCACCTGGTGGAGCAGCAGAGAGAGAGAGTGTTGATCTTCCACTCCACAGTGAGCGAGGCCAGAGCCAACATGGACGCCATGACACACATCATACAGGTGAGTCTGAGCTCTGTCGCTCTGCAGCCGTCGTTATTGTGTCTGTTCTATTTTCACATTCATTATAGAGAGAGAGACACACACACACACACACACA
>JAVQJD010014442.1:0-21672 GCA_036023655.1 Nannoperca australis
TTCCCCTGCAGCCTCGGTGTGTTTCTCTCCAGATCTCCTGCGGGATGTCCGCAGATCTGGTCACCATGGCCGGCTTAAGTTCAATCAGCTGATCCCGGGTGTAAACAAAAGCGACCGTGCAGCTGTTGCGCTCAGCTGACTGCAAGTGAAAGTACTTCCAGAGCGAACAGAAACACCCTAAACCTCTCCACCAGCACATTTGTGGAGGCCACGACACCAACAAGTCAACACCAAACAAAAAACCCATAAGTACAAAGTTAAATAACAAAAAGATTTAAAAGAGCAAGTAAGACGAGCGGAGCGACCGTATCGGGCAGCACGCACTTAGAAGCGCATGCGCACACGAAACACAAACAACATTAACAAAGGAGCTGTGGTTCCACATTCGAGGGGTGCAGTTCACGTGCTGTTATAGATAAAGAAGTACATTTGTAATGAAAATTGGATTTAACCCATACAAGAAGTGGTGCGCTTCAGGGACACACAGACTAAACCTCGCTCTCAAGTGCAGTGGGTACTCCAAAGGGATTCTCCACTAAAGAGCTTTTAACCTTTGAGCACCACACAAAGTCTACAATGGGAGTGTTCAGCATTATGGTCTTACACATTTTAATACTGCGAGACCTCCAAAAATGGTTTGGAAGACAAGGACTATTAATTTACTGCTATAATCGACAGAATAGTAATGAATAGTTTTGATTATTTGATTTTCAATTACATAATTTATTTCAGTTCTATATAAAGCAAAAATGCCAAACAACTACTGATTCCAGCATCTCAAATATAAAGATTATCTGTTTTAATCACTGTAAATTAAATGTTTTAGATTTTGGACTCTTGGTCTCACAAAACAAGCAATTTGAAAACTTCGCCTTAGGCTCTGGGAAATTGTGATGTATATTTTTTTTATGTTTCACTGGCATTTTATAGACCACAACTGAAATTGAGAGATTAATATACAGTATTATAAAAATAACTGTATGTATCTGTTTTGTCTTTCAATTAAGTTTCAGTCAGCTGTCTCTGTCTTCATAGTTTTCACAGTGTGTTTTGGTGGTCCATGGCTCATCTGACATGGCGTGATTAGAAATGGCTGTTCAGCCTAAAAACAGACCAGGGTTAGAAAATGTGTGAAGGCATACATCAGATCCGCATTTCATCACTGTAGAGGGGGCAGGCCTGTCAGAAGGAGAATTACCTCTCTGTGGATGGCATCTATCAACTTAACTGTCATGTAATGACCCTGGGAGTCATCATGGAGCATCAGTCAATCTCTTCATGGCGCGGGTGCCGCTGCATTCTACTTAATTCACATTCACACCCCACCAGCCTGTCGTCACCATGGTCAATACATGAGGTGTACAGAGCGTTACAATGGACAGGTAGAGAGTAATGGAGAGTATTGACCACAGTACATCTCAGAGAGTTAGAAGAATAGATTGGTTTGGACGGAGACATAAGACTCTTAGGGAGAAATAATGTTGGGTGGTTTTGGTTGATTCAAGTCAGGTGGTGATACTGCAGTCATTCCTCACTAATTATCTGAATATGAAGCAATGTACTAAACCTATTTATCACTTTGTATGTTATGAGAACAAAAAAAATCTAATCTAATCTATAGTTCAGTATGTAAGTTTTGTATAAAATTGTTTTGTATAAAATGTTATAATACAGACAAGTTGTAGCAAGCGTTATGCATCTACTGTGTGTAGCTCAGTCAGTTGTTTGAAACTAAAGCACAGCCATATGCAGGCCCCTCCCTTTTATTATATATCGATAGATAAATGGCTGTCAGTGTTAGATTATGAAAGGCATACTTTAACAAAATGTGTTTTCTTCTTCAAGTTTTGTTTTTGTGTTTGTATTCTTTGCAGAAATCTCACTGACTCTTGCATACATTTGATCAAGTCTAAATGTGAGAGATAATAAGTCCAATGCAATTTGTTTTTGCAGAATGCTGTATAAACTATAATTTATTGATTATTTTTTTGTGACATTCACAGCTGACATGTAGGTACTAGGTGTGTGGCAGATGCCCACACAGCAGTGAGTAAAGCTGTTTGGCTGGATTGACATGTTTCGACCTGCAAAATTATGAGTGAATATCCAGAGTAGTTACCATACCTGATGAAACAGGGGATAAACATTGCCTGTCATGTAATCATAACCTGAGTGAGAGGTCATTTAAGTTACTTTGATTTCTCAGATTAATTGGGAAATACATGGGAACTATGTGTAGCACATAAAAACGTGAATGTGAACCGGAAGGCTTTATTTGTATTAGATATTCTTGTGAGTCATGTAATCCCTTGTATGTTGGACCATGTCAATATCTGTGACGCAAATATACACACATTAATTTGTTAAGTCATGCAACAATTACTTAGTATTTAAATTGCAATGGATAAAACAATTCAACATATGACATTGCTGACCTTTGACATTGTTGAGATGCGGATGTAGATGGCTATTTTAGTGATGTGTCTTGGGCCTGATGCAATGGGTAAAAAATATACCAAATAGGGGCTGTAATTGAGCACCCTAGTCCTCCATTTGTTTGGTATAATATCACACATACACTCACAAAATTGTAAAAAGCTCCACCACCAAATGTTATAGGCAGTATAACAGTAACACCAACACACTTATAGATTTGTATTATCTATATTTTGATTGCTCACCCCATAATTTTGAATTATTAGATATTTCACCTGTTGCACCAACTCAGTTAAAACACTGTCACTTTCAGGATATTTCACTTTGTATTGACCGTAGCCACTGGATGACCAGTAAGCCACCTTTCACTATCCATCCATCTCTCTTTTTCTGTCTCTCTCTCTCTCTCTCTCTCTCACACACACACACACACACAGACACACGCACTGCTTCCCTCCTCAAGCTCATTATTTATTAAAGAGTCTGATCTCTTTCTGAGACACGCCATCACAGCTCTACATCCCACTGCCCTTTCACTGCCTCATCCCCTGTGTGTGTATGTATGTATGTAAGTATGTGTGTGTGTGTGTGTGTTTGTGTGTGTCTATATGTGTGTGTAAATGTCTGTGCATGTAGAAAAGGATGGATGTCAGTGAACAGACAGAGCTAACACTGTGAGTGTACGTGTGTGCGGTGGTAATTGTGCGTGTGTGTGTGTGTGTGTACAGCCCAGTTTGTGTTGTGACTGTTGTTGCTGATGAGAGGAGAGCTGCGGGAAGCAGCAGTGATTTCCAGACACTTCCCTGTTTCCTCACTAGAGCGTAACACTGTAAAAAACATGTGAAGCGGCGCAACAGTAGTAATGAAAAAAAAACTTGAAAAACCAAGAACATCAGGAAGTCTAAAAGAACAGAATGAAGGGCCTAGTCTTTGTAGTCTTTTGTAGTTTTCCCAATCTAAAACATTTCAGAATTGTGATTAACGTCATTTTTCAACACTCAGTCAGTACATCTGCACAGGCTGCCCTTGTTAACATGGAGAGACTGTTGCTATAACTGAAAATGTTGAGATCCTGCTGGCAAGTTCAGCTGTAGGTATCAATACCAATAGTTTATATTAAATTATATTACGTAAAAGTACCTTAGTGAAAAATACTGCAACCAGTTGCAGGTAATTGTAATGTTCCTCAGGTTTTAGTCCAATCCTCTTCTGTTTAAATCTATACACAGCTACTAACTTTTGTGGAATTTTATGTAGCTTACTTCTCAACTTAAAGTATGTCACAAAAGCAACAACAACAACAACAACAACAACAACATGTTGTTTCTAAACACTTCTATCCCCCTTTTTCTTCAGGTTCTAAACAACAAGCCAGCAACTTAGGTCACACTATATAATTTTACAATTTTTGTTAAAAAGAAAATGGTGGAGTGCTCCTTTAAACCAAGCTGGTATGAACATGTGGCTGAACCTGCGATGCTGCTATATACAGTAGAAAACGTAGGAACGGGCATGAGTGTAAAAGCATGAATAGTACTATAACACCTAAATGCTTATCAGGGAGTTCATTTTTCGATTGAAATTTAAAAGGAGGTCAAAATACAGTGAATCCTAACATTTAATTTTGATGGTGTGGGTTGCGCAGATAAAAATGGTTGAATCGTTATGATGGAATCTTTATTATGACTTTTAAAATTGTGTGAAAGACAAAAACTTTTCTGATGATGTTGATTCAACTACTGGTATGAAAGTGATAGTGAGGTGTGATTACCATATGTTACCTACCTGTTTGATTAGTGTATTAGACTCCTCTTGACTCTACTGAGATTCGATCCCATGTTTCCATCCTCTGGTCTTCAGCGTTGACATGAAAAAGAAGACAATTCATCAAATGTATTCACTGTGACCAACACTAAACAGTGTTGAATGTGATGTTAACTTGATTATTGGTATTTTTATGTAAAAATTGCTTTCAAAGAGTTAAATCAGTCATGTTACTTTAAAATATATTCAGCACCATGGACAGCAACATTAAGATGCTGCTCTCGGAAACACCTGTAAAGCTTCAACAGTATTCATAGAAACACTTTTAGAATACACAAAATAGAGCACAGGACCACCACAGGTAATTCAGTGTCAGTGTAAAAAGTAAAGAAAAATTTCACTACTTTTTTGTCTTTTTTGTCCTCTGTCACAGCTGTGGCAACAAATGTTTTACTAAACATCTGTAAATATTTGTAAAATGATTAATACAATATCTCACAAATAATGAATTATTAAGTAATAGTAGTAGTTACATTATTATTAATTGATAATGACCTCTTTGTTTACTAAAGGCTTATGAATATTCAAATGTCCACCAGCATATTTTGACAGATTAAAGCCACTATGTTCAGAATGTTTCAATGTACTTTTGAGGAAACTACTAGCATTACTACTAAGAACTACATGAACTACACTGATAATGCAAAAGCAACATTATTTAAACTATACTAAAGCAGAGCTAAAATATCCTCAAAAACAGCAAGACTTGTACATGTACAACAGGTCTAGCAAAATCTGAGTACTTTCAGATTTAAATTATAACACTGATAATTGGTTAGAATAATAAATATTAAATGTACTTTAGATCTAAAGCATCATATTAAGGACTGCCAAACTAAAACTGTAAATCACAGAACATGAAAGCACATAAATATATTGAAAATGTACAGTGAAATGGTAGAACACATTTCTAACACACCTCATAGGCTAAAAATATGCTTACAGTATATAAAACACAACAACTAATGTTTCCAAGGGTGATTCTGCCATCAGAAGTAGAATGCAGCTTTGGCATCAACCAGGCCATAACTTGCTGTGTGTCAATAAGTTAGTTCTTACAGTTCTCCATTGATCCATTACATACTTTTATCTGGATGATATTGTTCTTATGTCCTTCAGTGACCATGCATTCTTGCCAGATCTTATGTACAAGAGGTACTGTATGCTCTGAGGGGCTTGGGTGAAATACTATTATCCAAAAATCCAGCTGATCCAGAACTCTGCACTCCAGTTGTAACAAGAAATGCAAAAAGGTGGAAGGTTTTCTGGTGCTCTACTCACCCCACTGATCTACTATTAAGTAATCGCCTGAAAAAAATTTTTTTTAAATATCAATTGACCCCCTGTGAGCTTGAAATATTTCTGTAAGAAGTTTCGTCCTTCATGGAGCATGGTGGCTGTGGTCAGCTGCAATTTGTCTTGGTTAAAATGAAATCCAATAGTGACAAAATGTCCAGAAAACTTCAGAAAGAACTCTTGCAGCATATCCCACTTTTTCTTTTGCTGTCCATCCATATACTCTACTTACTGTATGTTCCAGACACTTATATTTTCACCAATAAAGTTAAACACACTCCCATCTCACTCCTAATGCACAATGTGAGCCGGTAAGTTTACACATGTTAGCGTGCCTTGCAGAGCATGTGGATAGAGAGCAGAGAAGTGGATTATGCTGCAGGTGTAGTGTCAGAAATGTCTACAGATATTCGGATACCTATTTTTTTCAAATGTGCAAACTGGTCATTATCGGAGTTGACTGCAACTGATATGAATTCTTGCTGACAGTAGCTTCCACTGTGCGCTATGAATGTTAAAAAACTAACCTTTTTCCCTTTTAGGCATATAGGAACAAATTATTTTATAATATGTGGCCTTTACATGTACTTTTTTTCATAGCATGGCCCCCAAACTGACTGTATTTTTTTTATTTGGGCTGTAGTCACTAAGACATCATTGTGTCTACTGTGTGATGTTGAAACAGATCACAAGGTCTTGTTCGGACAATACTTTCCATTTAAAGTTGTCTGATTTATCCTACGCATTGGCAAACAGATCAAATAAATCACAGGAAACTATCAGAAAAACCATGATATTCTACAATCAGCACTGCATGTGCTTGCAAGATTTAAGTCACATCACACACTAACATCCACACATAACTCCTCTCCCGAATCCCATATACAACAAAACTGGAGGACATCACTGTTGCAGTACGCTGTTAACGATGAGGTTCTGTACTGCATGCAGACCATTGAGTGGTGATGTGTGGAAGGCCATTTGTACACACACACACAGACACACACATCTATACATGCATGGCTTTAAGATTTAACAAGGCCACCAAATGCCCGCCCACACTTGCAACCCCCTTCTACACCATGTTTGACCTACCAATGCACACAAACACACACGGACACTTACTGATGTACAAACTGTACATATCATACAAGTGTGAATGAATACATGTATGAAATTATTCTTAATTTCACACATACACTCGGGCACACAAACATGTTGCATTGTATGAGTAAACAGCCAAACAAGCAACGTTCAATAAAGACAACATTGTAAAATATATATAATTTATATATATTTATATAATTTTGTGAAAAGGAAGTAATTCTCATTTTGCGCACACAGGTGCACATGTGCATGTACACACACACACACACACATGCACAGACAACATGTCAACCCCACCCCTAAAGAAAATAAATGTTGTGCAAAATCTGCATTCACTCATTCATTAATGCATACTGCTGCACGACAAATGCATTATTATATATATTTTTAATTAATTAATTAATTAATTAATTAATTAAGTCTGCTATGGGACCATATCTCTCAGATATCTAGTGGCACAGGCACTGCCCACACCTCTTCTGAGAAATAGTCCTCTCTAATAGAGCACGTAAAGAATAAGAGTTCTTTTTTCTCTCTTTTCTCTCACTGTAGTACGCCTATATTTTGATGTTGATATTGCAATTCCAATACAGTTATAGGCACAGTGGGTCATTATGACAGCATCATGATTTTTTAAAATCTTGTAACACATAATTTGTAATAGCTCTGGTCTGCTGCATGTCATTTCAATAAAGTTTAACCTTTTGATATATGAAAAGAGAAACAATGTGCATTAACACCAAGCCAAAGTTATTCATCGGCTGGTCAGCACGTCAATGTAGACTTCACCATTGGTGGTGTTTGGTAGGAAACATGGCGTCTGAACACTATCATAAGTGTGCACAAAATCTTGCCAATGTGATCACTAAGGAAGGATAAACTATGGCACTAAACTGTTTAGCATGTCTAAATGTAAGGTTTGGAGTTGGCGTACAAAGTAAAACAATTTGGGGTGGAACAACATGTGGCTTACAAGAATATGTTCAGCCATTAACTGAGTCCAAGTTCTATCACAGATCGACTGTCAGTGAAAAATATGAAACTGCCGGTGCATCAGTAACAATCTATGTCTAAAGTCTGTGTACGTAACATCTGATGTAGATAGATATTTTGGTCCTGTTGTGCCTTTAGTACAGGTCCACACGCTTCCCCTCTCCTCAAGGTGTGGAGTGGTTGTTTGGAAGCGAACGGAAAGTCATTCCACTGATAAACAGTGACCAGATACGGTTATTAGATTCACCTGTATGCCTGTTTCCAAAGACGCACTACCCGCCCATCTTTTTTCCCCAGGAAGCTTAAAGCCGCGGGACATGTCTTGGTGCGGTCTGTCTGAACCCAAATAACTTCTCCACGCAGCGTAAAATACGCAACTGCAGATACTCTTTGTTTCACCTTCTGTATTTTTATCATGCATCTGCTGCAGAGATTAGCAACCGCGGCTCTTTTCTTTATCACAACCCGCGATCAGTAGGCGCATCCGATTAAAAGAAATACATAGGAACCACATTTATGAAGTGCAACTGGGTGTTTAAATCCTGCGCAAAGTTCAAAGCAAATTGTTCCTCACCGTAGGATTGGCTGACGTGCGCTCGAACGGTCCTGGACTGACAATTTTTCACTGCACTGTGTCGCCTAACCAGAAATCTAAGACTGCAACACATTTGCCCACCAGAAAGGAATATGTTGTATTTGACCTACCTTGACGACTCGGATCCCTCAAACGTTGCGAACAAATCTTAAGCTGCTGGAAGTTTGACTTAGTCTACTCCTGATCCCTCGGAGGAGTCGCACTGAGAGAGAGGATGGGCGCCACTGCTCTGCGCGCCAGCTCCGTGGATATGTGTGCGTGTGAGCGCGCGTGTGCGTGTGCGTGTGTGTGTGTGTGTGTGTGAGAGAGAGAGAGAGAGAGAGATGGGGAGGGAAACAACAGACGTGGAGAGCTGTAGCCCCTTGCCAAAGGATGCTTCAGTCTCCTAGCAACAACAATCGATCTGGCAAGGAGACATTTTTATTGGATAAAAAGAAAACTTAGCCATTCACCCCCTCCTTAGCACATGTTTACCACTCAGACCAACAACTCCAGCTTTACAGAGTGAAGAGAGGAGAGAGAGTGAGAAGGAAGAGAGAGAGAGGGAGAAAGAGATGATACCAGATGAATGTTTTACATTTGTTGATGAGGTGCAGAATCAAAATTATTAATCTACATCCATCTCTCCTTGCAACCTATCTTAAAACATAGTGAAAAAGACACACAATTTCACATCCTTTTATATTCTTTTATTTTGTGCAAGCTCCATCAATGTTTTAACGCAGTATTACACTCTGTGATGTCAGTTGCAAAGAACTGTGAAAGCAGCACTAAACATGCTGTCCATGCTTCATCTTGTTCAGGCATATTTGAAAAACCTGGCACTGGCTGCATGGTTCAATGGTAGAAATATATCACATCCAAACACCTTTAGAGCTGTGACTAGAAGTCTACATCCGAAACCTTTATCATACATCACACTAACGTGATGCACAGTGAGTTAGGTGTCTCTCTCTCCCCTTTTGCCTCGATTTTTCCATCATGAGAGCAGAAACAGTGGCACTCAGTGGTTGTGTGTGTGTGTGTGTGTGTGTGTGTATGTGTGTGTGTGTGTCTGTGCAAGTGCGTGTGCATGTACACACACATCTGTGAATCTTACTTGTTTGTATGATTATGCACATGGAGTCATTAGAATGCAACTATGCAAGTGTGCAGCTCCTATTGAACAGAAAATCCTCTCCACGCATGATTGAGTCACAGAGTCCTCTCTCTACTCAACACAAACACACACACACACACACACATGCACGTATGCACACACAGAGGCGCTCAGTCTAGAGGCCTGATTTCAGTATTGTAAAGTTAGTCAAGTGCATAGAGATACACTGTTTGAGGGCTTGCTTAAAGCATTTTTTTGATTGCAGCTACAGGCCACAGCATGTTGTTTTGCCTGTTTTATATGCAGATGTATGATGACTGGAGGCTTAACTTTCTGACTAGCTCATACAGTATATTTCCATGTATCTACTGTGTGACACCATATGGCATAAGACAATTGTCTCCGAGGATAAGCTTTGGCTGGGCAGAGATTGATCAGTTGACTGAAGAAGTAAGCGTAAGAGCATCCACTTCACACCTCTGTGACACACATGCATGCACGGGCATGGGGTGGGAACTACACATACACACACACACACACACACACACACATACACTAGCACCCAGTGTCAGTCACAGCTTTCCCGGACTTCATCCCTCATCCCTGCCGCTCCAGCTCGGAGATGCTGGCTACTCTAATAAAGGCCTCATTGTCTGCATGCATGCATATATGCAGAAAGCCCAGAAAGCCAGCTTTGTCCCATAAGGGTCCCTCAGCGAGAGAGCTTTGTGCCCGGCCTTTCCCCATAGACCGAGGCACAGCAAAGAAAGAAAGAAATAAAGGAAGAAATAAATAAAAGAATGACTGAGGAAAAGAGATAGATAACAATGTGCTTGATGGCAAATATGGACAACCTAAACCTCACTATATGAATCCATCTACAGGCATTAGGCTCTAAGTGTGTGTGTGTGTGTGTGTGTTTGGTAATCTAGTGTGCAGGAATGTAATGTTTTGCCTTATGGTGAACTGCTCCAGCACATGCAGCAGGAAGTGGGTCCGCTGGGATTATGTTTCCTCCTTCTTTGATTCCCCACAGATTGTTTGTGTCCCTGCTCTAATAGAATTAGCCATGCTTCATTTCCCATGGTCTTGTGTCCTGTCTTGGCCTCGTGAAGGATGGAGCTACACACAGAGGAGTGAGTGTGCTTAGAAGTGTGCCCAGTGTTGTTCAGACAACAGGGCTAGTAAGGACCACAAGCTTCCACTTGCTTTGGTCAGTGTGGTCACTTGTGATGGGGCCAAGTGGACAAAAGGACTTCTAAGAATGTGGAGCTTTGACTCATTAGGACTATCATACAGTTTTATGCTATTTCTATTTGACATCTGATGAAGAAATAAGTCTTCTTGCATTTGGCTTATGACAAATCAAAAGGGTAAATATTTGGTTATTGTGAGAGAGAGTGTGTGTGTGTGTGTGTGTGTTTCTGTCATGGGCCAGATTTAGGGCCACATATTAGAAATAACAACGTACAAAGAAAAAAATTCCAATTTTGTTTCACAATTCAAAATTGTTATTCTTGACTGAGGTTAGGTTTTAAGGTTGAAAGGTTCTTTATTCATTTCTATGGGCACAGATGGGAGAGTTGAAGTCTCAGGGGACCGGCTTAATCAAGCTCTGAATTTCACCACTACAATGGTTATAGACCGACTTAATTACTTTATATGATTTTGAAAAACATAATATACTCAATGCCTGTTTTATGAACCCTGCGGAGAGTATCACATTTGATCACACTGCACAAAATCCACACGCTGCATGTATTATATTACTGTAAAAGAAAGATCCTATAGTACCCCGCTAACAGTGTATTTATATAGGTCTAACAGAAACCATGGTATTAATAATCCTGGCATTTTTTAACCATAATTACCACTGCTATAACTATAATTTATAATATTTAGGTTAAAGTGACTTTCACCTTCATTATGGTGTTTAATCTACAAAAAAAAAATGCACATGTGTGCTTGACATCCTTCTCTTTGGTCCATTCGATCTAGTTCAGAATATTTAAATAGGCCTTGTAGAATAGCAAAGACATCATCATGGTTTGATGATCCACAAAGGATCAAAACAATGGCTATATTTGGAAATTAAGTATGACGCATATCAAAATTTCCCCAAATGTGTTTTGGATGGGTAAGTGAAAACATGGGAGTGATTGTGTGTGTGTGAATATCATATGGTAGGTAACGTTGTTTTGGGCTGTTAATGGCTCCTAACGGGGGGTTGGTCTCTAATTATCCTGGCTACAGAGGCATGGCCAACAGACGGCAGGCCACACACACTTCACAGGACGTGCGCTGACCTGTCTCATGTTCGTCTGCTCGCCGGTCCAACACACACACACACACACACACACTTACACACACACACACACACGTGCACAAACACACGTGCACAAACACATGTGAAAAGTATGCATAACAAAACTAATACTTTAGTCTTTGAGCAGTCACTCACCTCACACACCTTCTGTTCAGGGTTCTTTACAACCAAACTTTATTTGCTGCTATGTAAGATCTGCTGGACAAATTGTATTTTTTGATGCAAGACAATACAGTTTTCACTGTTTGTTTCTCTTCTTACTCTGTTTTAGGGCTCATTATTCTTCTTTATTACTGTAAAAAAAAAAGCGTACATTTTCACAGTTTCTTTTGAATACTTAAAACTGGTGAACTTTTAATTTAAAACAATATAATTATACAAAAATCCAGAAGAAAAGCTACTATTTAGTGTTATATAGAAATTGTATCAAAAATATTCTGTAGATTAATCATGTAATGCTTTCTCTTTGAAGAACTAAACCAGCAGCCAATTTGCATTTCCTGCATTTTTTTCAATTGTCACAAGAAGTTATCTGAGCTTTCCTGAGTTTCACATTTACTGTAAACAACAGAGAACTGTGCTACTTGTGACAACAGACAACAACCTTTCGACTTGTGGGGGACCAGAGTGAGAATCACTTTAAGCCAATGTGTTTTTAAAAAATCTATCTGGGTGTTATTTGGCAAAAATCAGTAAAACAAACCAAAACAGTGAGCCTTAATTGTAGTGTTATTGTGTAATCAAGTTATACTTAAAACATGCAAATGCAGAAACACTCCAGGTGTGTTTGCATGCATATGTACATGTACACACCGGCACAAACACACACACACACACACACAAACAAACAAACAAACCATGTACATTATCTGATTTGGCCTCTCCTTTGAGCTTTCTCACCACGATCACAATTCATTAGTAATTGACCGCAGCAGCCTCACTCATTAAACATTAACAGACTACTGGTGAATAATTGATTAATGATATGAGGCGATCTGCAGCAGCATTCTGACAATAAGTGTGCATGAATGAGAGGAAGGAGAGGCCAAATCAATGCGATGGTAAGCAAAGACCCTGACACATGACACAGACACACACACACACAAACACACAGAATCACTCACTTACTCACTCATTCACTCACTTACTCAAAAATTAATTAACTCACTGGTCAACTGCACAATTTTTTAAGCAAGTGTAAACATACTGTGCAGTACACTGTGCCGTTTTGTCCTCTGAAGTCTGATAAGTATTGATGTATAACCTCATTTGGAACTAGATGTCGAAGAATAATGTCACCACTTCGTGCACATAAAGATTTCTATCAATCTTAGTTTTGCAGCCATTGTCAGTTCTCTCAGTTGGTTGATGCTGTATTTCATTTTAGACAGAGCCCTAACCCAATTTCTTAGAGCAAACACTCTGCAGTTTGTCAGTCCCAACAGGTACTCATGGAGTGTTTTTGTGATTATTGCGGCCTGAATATTGAAGTCCTATTTACGGCATTTGTGCATGTGGTGTGTGTTTTTGTGAGAAACTGTAGATGGGTTGCAAGGTTGCCACAAAAAAAGTTGGATGATGTTGGATCAATACACAACCTCTGCAATCCAGAATGACACTGTTTCCAATGCCCATATCACCAGGACAATATCATTTGTCAGTGCCTTTGACACAGCTGTGCTTAAGGTTTGGTTAGGTTAAGGCACAAAAAATTACGTGGACGGTGTTGGGTTGAAATAACTACTTTATTAAGATCAGAGGACCTTTGTAGTCACAGTTAAAAAATAACCTCATTGACTGTCAGTAGGAAACAGGTAGTGAATAGTGGTCTCCCATGTCAAAGTCCAATAATGTTCTATTGACGTGTCATGTATATAATATATGAATCCTATGTGCTAATCAATGTTATTGTCTTTTAGTACACCCCTTCCTGATCTAACATGTCTGTCCACTCCACCACAAACACATTTGAAGTAGTTCAAGTCTGGTTTCACAAACCTTCACCATGTGCTACACTGTCTGTCTAAATGAAAATAGTTTTTTTTGTTGATTATATTAATTGTATTTAAGAAAGGACACAGCTGATGGAGGGTTAAGATTAAAAATACACTTAAGGCAAAAACACAAGTGTCCCTTAGGAGCTTTCTGCACATTTAAGAACAGGACCAATCTGTGCTTGGTATCAAATTGGCGGATTTTAATGACATTCAGTCGCTGATTGCTGTGGCCCTAAAAAGCCTTCAAGCATCCCTAGTGATGGGGATTTCTCATTGAAAGTGGTTAGCCAGAGTTTCATTAAGGTTATTTGTCATTAAGCTGACTGGGCATTCAAAAGAGACCAGGCTAGTTTAAAGTATGAGAATAATACAAATTAAGTTTTCAATTTATTGAAAATGATTTAATACACAGTAAGATAAACGGTTTGGAATATTCACCGTAGTTATGTCTGCTGATATAAAATGAATTTGTTGACACTACAACACTACACTGTTGAAAAGTGAATTTCAACAAAATGTCACTGTGTAATGACATTCAGTGGTCAGCTACTGAAAACAAACATTATTTTTGATGTTAAAATTAGACCTGAAACACTCTGGATATACGCATACATTCCAACACACACACACACACACACACACACATACACACATACCCAGACAGTAGTTATGCTGACAATCACAGAGTGAAAATTAGGATAATGATAGTCATCTAGCAGCGAAAATAAGAGCTGGATGTCTTTTTGCTGGAGTCAGGCTGCGAGAGAGAGAGCACAAGCTCATCAGAGAGACAATAGAGTGAGATATGTCCACTGTCAGCGCTGATGAAACTCACCAGGACTTGGCAGGGGCCAGTCACAGAGGTGCTTGATGATGAATAGAGGGCAGGCTCACCCCTTTAAATCAACTAATTGTGTGTGTGTGTGTGTGAGTGTGAGTGTGTGTTTGTATGACTGTGCTCATACAAGTGTGTCTTGTCTGTCTCGGCTCCTGACACTCATTATCACATGGTTTAATATTTAATTTTACAATTTGACAAAAGATGATGTTTCATAAATGAGGTGATCCATCCCTGGATATCACGAGTCATCCAAACCAGCACAGCACTGTGATACTGAAACTTCTACAGGGCTCATGTTGCATAATGCTTTGGTTTTCTCAAAAATGCAGCATATTGTTTCTTACTCTTCCACATGTATTTTTAGATTATCTCTTAATCAGTATTATCTAGCATGAGATTTTGTTATCTGTTTGTGCATGTATGCTTTAAATAGCACAGAAATAATTTCATCCCTGTCCATTAATCTACCATTTGGTTAATTATCACAGTTGCTAATTACAAACCTCTCAACTGAAGTAGACCTCCTCTGCCTGTTCCTTCCCCTATTCTTCGTCTTCATCCCTCTCCCTTTTGCAACATGGCAACAAGACAGCTGCACAGAAAACTTTGAATAAAGAGGAAGTTTAGCTATGACGAATTGATTATAAATGTCTGGGAACATGCCCAAAACTCAGGAGATCTTCAGTCCTGAGAAGACAGTGACATTGGATGAATCTCTGGCTCTGCCATTACCACCCCCCCCATTTTAAGTGGATGCCTCGGTTGGTGTTGGCTATGTATCCCCGGCAGTCAGGCTGCTATTTCTGCCCATGCCAGTCGCTCCAGGATGGCTGCTCGGAGAGGGGTGCTTTGAAGAGCTGTCCAGGTGAGAGCTTGGCAATGGCAGAGCTTTTTCTGCTCTTTCACAACACAGAGTGCCCTTCAGGGACTCAAATTGCCCTGCCGTGTGATGGATAATACTCAAATCCACACTAAAATCACACACAGACACATACACCAGAACTCAATCTGGAGCTTTCTATGCAAGCCCACAAGTACAGTATGCACAAAGCTTAGGTGCACACTCTTTCAGGTACACACACACACACACACACACACACACACACACACACACACACACATACACACACATGCATACGCGTATACACACGTGTTCCTTCACATATTAAAATAGTAAGTTGGACCAAACAAAAAAGCAAAAGACAATTGTGCTGGAGTGAAACTTTCCCTTGGTACCATTTCAAACAGTGAAAAAAAAATCAACTTTAATTGTGTATTTTTCTCTCCGGACTTCAGCTCTTCTCTCAGTCCACCTCTTTTTGTTTCCTCATCCCATCCTCCCTTAATTTCACCTCCCCTCTTCTAATCAGTAAAAACATAGCCAGACTACAGATGAGACCATATGTGCCTGTGTGTGTATGTGTAATTATGTGTGTCTAATTATGTGTGCTATGCTATTTGGAGACACTGTGAAGAGGCAATGGTGGTGTAGTGAAAAGTGAACTCATTGCTTGACAGATCCTCAGAGGTGCTCCCAAAATGCACTAAATGTTGATTCCAAGAGCTGCTGCTCTCTTCTCTCTTTCCGACAGCCTCAAAGGACAGATCCTGTGTGGAGTGACATTACCTCTCAGGGCAATGCTGTTTTTCTTTGCCTGCAGTGTCTCTCTGTCTGCCAGTGTGAGGAGAGGAGCTACTAGCCACTAGATAGGATCCAAGTGGGCCCCTCTTTTGCCTCAGTTTTAGATGAGCTCAGAGTCGACAAAGTCCTTCTGTGGTTATGGGTTACAGTCCAATGTATTCATTCATGCATCTCGTTAACAGGCACATATATGATAGTACATGCACGTAAGCACACAGTATGGAGATCCACTTTCAAACAAACAACACATAAACATACAAATGCAAACAAAACACATTTATGCATTCGCATCCCAAATATGTATGCAAGCATATTGCTACCACAAGTAAGCTGAAGTTACGTGGGTAATAAATCATTTCCTGCTCACATAATCTCACAGATGACAAACTACATATAGCTCAGAATGTATTTTATTCATGAAAGTGTGTGCGCGCTGGGGTACACACATTTGGCTCATGACCATTTGAGATTTTTTTTCATTTCCGGTGTGTGTGTGTGTGTGTGTGTGTGTGTGTGTATCTGCGTGTGGGGTGAGGGGATATGTGTGAAATGTGTCATAGAGCCTTGGGGGTACAATTTCAAATCGCAGCCTTAAGGTAGCATCCTCACTGATCAAGTTAAAGAAGCCAGTTACTATGGCACACCAGGTGTGCCAATGTGAATAGATGATATCATGATTTATTGGCTGTCAGGCACTGATGTTGGGCCCAAATGTTCGATAGATGGCTAAAATCGGACCAATGACCTTTAAAAACCCTATTGTTTATTTGTAAGATTTAACATTCTACCAGTTTCTACCAAAAAACACACATTTCACACACTTTTTTGTGTCTTTTACAACTTACACAGTTTCATGTATTATTGATTTTTTAAATCCAATGTTGGCATTTTTTGTAATACTAATATGTGCTACATCATATTAATAAAAATGTATACCAATTCTTTAAAATAAATACAAATAATGAGCCTTACGCAATCTGTTTTGTGCGGTTGACATATGGAGCATGTGCTTCTTCTTCTTTCTATTCACCCTCTTCTTCTGCCTTCTGCATTCAAAGTAGCAAGTGGAAGATTTGTGGTTCAAGCTGGACTCGGGCATAAATCTGTTTTGCATGCTGGCGCACAGTTTGTAGGAGCAGATCTGAAGTCAGTTTCATGTCTAAATTAGAACACTCAGTAGCAACACATTGTAAATGAGTCTTAATGAATTTCCCAGCCTTTATTTTCTGCACTGTTAGACAGCCCTATGGCAGCACTGAGATGTCAGCCGTTCCTGCTGGGGCTAATATCCTCCAACCACCATGATGACACTGCCACCAGTCATTCACATACACACAGGTAATTGCATGCTCCAGGCATATCTATATTTGTGTGTAACTGTGTGTGTGAGAGACAGCTTGCTGCGTTCATTAGGAGATACTGAAAGAGAGTGTATCCAACATAAGGCAAAGAGGAATAACATAGTTCTCTTAGAGGGTAACTGTTGACAAAAAACAAGACATAAATTATACCTTAACACTGTGACTATGTGGCTTCATGCAGCACAGTATGTGACAATGCATGTGTGTGTCCCATCTGTGTGTCTTCTTTGTGCCGCCCATTTTTTATGCTTTTCAACACAACTCGTGACAAAGCATTTTAAAATACCATATGCTGTTATATGCTATCCCAAACAAGATACGCAAATGTCAAAGTGGAACATCCTTTTTCATGTGTATGGTGTGTATGTGTGTGTGTGTGCGTGCAGCAGTAATCATCTCATGACTCATCTGAATACTAAGTCTCTCTTTTAGACTTCCATGCAAAACACCTCAAATCCCCATGTATGCCACTAAATATAAAAACAAAAATCATTCCTTGTTTTGTTGCATTTTTATCAAACCGCTGGCAGCATCTGCCACAAAGACTTAGAGATCTGTTAGCTGAGTATGTGGGGCAGCATACATTAATCATAACGATATTGAGTGGAGTGACAGATACTCATATCAGCATTTACATAAACAAGTGGAACAGGGTATGAATCCAAATGATGTACCATAAAGTATGAATGATATTAGACACAAATGCTGGAGAGCATGAGCTTGTAGGTGACAGACAACCCAAAGAGCAGGGATTGTAACCCAGAAAAAGCTTGATAACAGAAAACATCAGTCACCTTGTCTTCTGTGGGTCAATCTGAAAACTCTAATTGCTTGTGTCTGAGAATGTTTTTTGCATCTTGTGAGTGGAAAAAAAGGAGAGGGTTTCTCTCGTTTGTGGATTTAGCATGTTTGTATTCACAGGGCAGGAGCTGATCTATGAATAGAGTGCTATTGTAAAATGTTCGCGGAATGACTGCCAATCTAATAAGCCTGCTAAGGATATGATGAATAGAGCACCACAACAACTATGTGCACTGTAATCTGGGGGTGTTGCATTACCTCTCACAGCTAATCTTCTTATGGGAGAAAAGCAAGCAACAAGGATGCTGCTTAGCTGGGCAAAGAGGAAACAAATACATAAAGGTATCTGAGTCTGTGTGAATTTGCCTGTCTGTCCACCTGTCCTTGCCTAGCATACCGTCCCTATTCCTCAGTGTCTTTCAGAATTGTATGTGGATTTTTAGCCATACTGGTGGCAACTGGCAATTTCAGTCAGTTGGTCCTTCACTTTAGTCCAGACTGAAATATCTCAACAACTATTGGGTGGATTGCATCAACACTTTGTACAGAATTTCATGGTCCCCAGAGCACGACGCCTACTGACTCTGGTGGCCCCCTCTTCACTGCTATATATACCAAATATTATTGGTGCAAAACATCATCATGTTTGTGAACATCTTAGCATGTTGACGTTAGCATTTAGCTCAAAGAACCACTGTGTTTAAATACAGCCTCACAGAGCTGTAGACTTTTAGGGTTGTTTTAACAATGCAGGTGGGAGAGGATGATGTGTTTTTTACAGTTGTGTTTAAATGTCTGTGTTTGTTAGTGTGTGCATGTGTTGTATTTCTAATCAATAGGTCATAAGAGGTTCTTATCTGTAATCTGTTTTTGTAACATCCAGTAGTAAATCCCTCAGGAGAATTTTCACTATCATGGTATTACACACTGAGTTTCTCATTGTGCCATCAGGCCACCCTTCATGTGAAGGTCTGTGTTTGCGCATGTGTTTCTTGATAGCTTGAGGGAAAACTGATGTTAAAGTGCAAGCTGTATATAATAAAGCATCAATATTTGTCAGTAAAGAGACAAAGATGCAACTTCCAAAGCGTGAAGCACTGATCTTAGTCCTAAAATACCAGGAATATGAAACTAAGGGTATCAATACATAAAGCTCTCTCCATCCTTCTCTTTCTCTGAAGTCCTTTTATTGTATATAAAAACACAAACCCACACACTTAGATACATTTGCTATGTGGAGCTCTGACTGTACTTTAGGCAGAAATTTTAGGGTGTTGAAGACATATATTTTGTATGCTCAGAGAAAAGCACCACCTTGTCTTTCCCTCCCTTTCTTCCCCACCTCTCCTTCACCTCTTCCTACCTCTTCCTGCCCCAGCTCTCATTCTCCACTCCCACCTTCTTCCTCCTCCTCACTGGGTACAGGGCAGGGTAGCAGAACTGTCTCGTCTTTGAGATGTGAGGAGTTTGATCTTCAAAAAGTGGAATCTAGATATCATGTCTTGCTGTGCTTCGGGGATCTGTATGTTTGTGTCTGTCTGTCTCTCTGTGTGTGTGTGTGTGTGTGTGTCATGTGACATATGTGTCTACATTACATTTCAGAGGAAGACAAAAGCTGCAGCTAATTTCAGCTGCAGAGCCTCAGCTTTGCCTTCAGAATTCTCAGAAAATACAGTCATGAGTCATATTTATAGTATGTCATCACCTTATTTATACACATCCATGGACATCTACCTGCCTCTGCTGTGTTACTGTTATTTTTTGACTTAAAACAGCAAATGGACCCTATTCAGCAAGCAAACATGGCAGGTAGATACTTGTTTACACTTAAAATAATGAAGTCCAGAGAATAATAGTGTGTAAATTAATAATATTCTTTTTCATCAGTACAAACAAAAACAAATTACTATTGTACAGATTTGAATGTTGAATGTTTTTGCTTTGTTTTGTGGGATAAAAGCAGCTAACAGCAGATAAAAGCTAAGGACCTACTCCTAGACGCATCACAGATAAGTCAGTGAAGAATGTTGTCCCACAAACAACAAAGATATAGAACATCTCAGTGCAAACTTGCAAATTAGTGTGCAACGTTATATACAGGGAACCAAATTTATTCTCATTTTCAAATGAATTTCAATAGATGGTGCTAGCCAACGTATAAGCTTTGCTCCTTTTGAAAGAACACCCTTCATGTTGTGCTTCTATTGATGAGCAGGAAAGTTTAATAAATCAAATGATACAAGTGTCCTACAAACATTTCTGTGCTTTTTCGTTCCGTGGATAACATGATAAATCAAAAACAGTGTTTGGCCTTGATTTTGTCTTTTCAAAAGATCATTTCTTTTTGCTGTCCATAATGTAGAGCTCTCCGCCCCCTCCTCTCTGTGAATACACTGCAAGAATGTCAGGGCTTCACTGAAATGTGTGTGTGTGTGTGTATGTGCACATTCATTTATTCTTTGTGCAATGTGTTTCAAATGTCTTTCTGTCTTAAGGTCTGCTGTAAAACAAAATTCTGTCTTTCAAGACCATGACCTGACCAACTGACCACCACTCACCATTCCATCCTGTCAAACACATGACAACATTGTTCTTAAAGCCTTCCCACCCACACAGTATGGGTAGGGATAGATATCCAGTGTGTCTCCTGCCTCACTAGAAGACATACCTTTAAACAGGTGTAGCTTTCAGACAGGAGTCAGTGTTTATCTGGGGGCTTGTGTGTGTGTGTGTGTGTGTGTGTGTGTGTGTGTGTGTGTGTGTGTCTTGCACATCTGTATGTATCTTTGCATTTGTGCGTTTGTACCTGTGCACATGTTCAGGGAATAGGTGATGTGTGTTTGAAGTGCAGAAGCACCAAGCCAAGTGTTGCGCACTGTTGGATGGCTTTGTTGCCAGATGAAAGAAAGAGAGAGAGAGAGAGAGAGACAGAGAGAGAGAGAGAGAGAGAGAGAGAGAGAGAGAGAGAGAGGGAGAAACAGAGAGAGAGCTGAGAGACAGAGACAGTGCTGAACTTAAGTAACCCTCCTACAGTGTCTCACACTTTAAATTTAGCAAGAATTTAAGTGAAGAGTTTAACTTTTTTGATTGTCACTGCCAGTGCTTCTGCCGAACACTCAAGCTGTGTCAAGGTAGAGGTAACAGCAACTTTCTGAGTACTTTAACTCTACTGTCTCAGATAAACAACATTGTCAATATGCCAAGCTAAAACATGCATACAGAGCCATGCACAGTTACTGTCATGGTCCACGAACTGCTGGTTTTTGGTTTCCTGTTTTATTTTGGTACTTCCTGTCTGTCTCTTTGTACCTTCCTGTCTCTGTCTGGTTTCCCTCCCTCCTTGATTACTCCCAC
>JAVQJD010014461.1:0-24397 GCA_036023655.1 Nannoperca australis
AAGTTAAGACTAGTTTAAAGTCATCTTCATTGAAAAGTACAGTGCTTTTCCTTCAAAAATAAGGACATTTCAATGTGACCCCAAACTTTTGAACGGTAGTGTATATATATATAAAAAAACTGTTGTGAAACAGTTTGTATTCTCCTCTAAGATCAGTCTTACAAAGTGAGGTTGGAGGTCACTTCCTGATCCACAGTCTGTCTGGATAAGCGGCAACGTCGCTTGTGGGGTTTCACCTTCCGCACCACGGACCTAGTCATTACGGGTGATATGGCCAAAAATGTTATCCTGAAAACAATATTCATATCAGGTGGATAATAATCGATAAATATCATTATAAATGTCAAATCATTCTTTCTTTCAAGTTTAAAGGCTGAGTTTTGCTCCTGACTGAAATTTGAAAAAAACCAAACAAACAAAGATATGGTTAATTGTGGGGTTTTTTTTATTGTCAGAACTCTTTGTACAGACAGTTTTAAACGTTTTGAAAATGTTTGTGTTTTCTTTTTGTCATAAGGCGGTGACGGTGCTGAAAATGCTGATACGGGGTAATTTGCTGCTGGGTGGTCGCACTTATTACTGGCAGGTAATACTACAGGTCCACCAACAACACTCGTCTGAGACTGTAATTTCTTACTTTCGGCGTGTTCTAATGGTGATATTGTTTCAACTGAACAGGATTGTGGTGTTTCCTGTCTTCAGCTGGCTGTTTTGTCTGAATGTGAATAGCCAAAATACCTAACGAGTGAACTTTCCTGTTAACAATGGCTTCATCCTGCTTTGAGCTGGTCACTGAAGCTGTGTTTCTCTGGTGCGCTCATTTCGCCCACTGCTATTATTTTGATTCTGTTTCATCTGCAAGCCTGCAGCTGCTGTGTTTGGCTGTTTAATGGCAGGTGGCAACTAGCGTGCATTAGCCCTTTCCTGGTGTGTGGGTGATTTAATTATATCAAACATTTATTAAACAGTTGTTATATTTCTATAGAGGAAAATTCTATCGGGATAATTATCGTTTTATCACCCAGCCCTAGGACCTGGTGAACAGCAGCGAGTACATTTAGGCACATATGAAGTCTTTGTCTCATGCTAGTGAGATTCACCACCTGGTGAACCTTCCATCTTTCTTTTCTGCTTTCCATCTACATTCTGTATCTGCATCTATTTGAACATTAACAGATGTGGAAAATTAACTGTATATAATTTTATTTCAACTGAATAAAACATTTTCAGCAGGACTGTGAAGTCACAGATGTTTCTGCAGCTGCAACATGCACAGTGGCTGGTTGATTCCAAAACTGACCAGCCCTTTGCTTAGTAACACTGCATAAATTGTTCATTTAGAACAGAACAGAGTGGCTGATTTATGGCTTGCAGAGAGAAAGAAAGTAATTGACTCTAGGCAATTTCCAGCATTTGGCCAGTGCCTGGGAGTAATTTTCAGAACCCCTGAAAAAGAGATAGTAGATACTGCAAATGTGTCCTCATCTTACCCTAAGTAGAACACATCCTTAGAATTCAGCTCAGTAAAGCCACTGCTGATATCAGACTCTATGGCTCTGGGTTCCCTGGAGGCCAGCTGCTTGGCTGGCTCCCTCTGGACAGTGGAGGTGAGGGCTGGGGTGGGCAGGCTGCTGTGGATACTGCTGCTGTCCAACCAGGATCCCCTGACTGTGCTGGACAGTGAACCTAGAGGGGAAAGAACAGACCTGCAAACTTACATGACGTAAAAAAGGTGACATGTTTGTAAAGTCAAGCCCTGCAGGGGAGTGTGGAGTCTGGTGCACTCTGAGAAGTAAATAAAGGGAAAGACATAGAAAATGAGAGCCCTTGTTGCTGTAATTGATTTATTTTGTCCTGCTTTATCAATTTTTATTACAATACTGTAGGAAGCTGTGCTGGACTCCCTTCACCTCCAATATTGCCTTAACCTATAATCAGGCCCAGCTTCATCTGCACCTCAGCCCTGAGTCAAGCTGTACACTTAAAATCAGATGTAACATAACGTTAGGAACAAAGGACCATGACACGTTAAACAGCATATTAGGTCGTTGGCAGCAAACAAGATTTCCTCAGAACTGCTGCAAAACCTCCTGCACAGTCCAATGGAAAGATATTAAAACAATTAAATAACTAATTAATTAACAGATAAACGTCAATGATTTTAATAAATGATGAATCATTTGTAAAGCAAGAATTCTCTGGCTCCAGCTTTTCAAAAGTGAGAATTTCCAGTTGTATATCTTTATAAATTTAATATTTTCAAATTAGGACTGTTGGACAGACATAAGAGGGAATCTGAATACATCACATAGGGCTTGGAGGAACTTTTGATGGGCCTTCTTTCACTATTTTACTTCATGATTGATTGGAGAAAAAAATTGAATGATGAATCAATAACAAAAATATATATTGGTTGCAGCCCTGGTTAAGTTGTGTTTAAGGATTAGGGAGACCTTCCGTTCACCAAATTACTACAAACTCCAACAACACAGTCTCCTTGCAGACCCTCACCTCTGACACACTTTTTTAAAAGAGAATCTTCCTACATAGTTTCCAACTCGTTCATGTAACACCTTTTTGAGTATTTAGCCATGTGATTGGCAAAGGACAAAAAAAGCAGGAGAATTTACATAGACACCGCCCCCCCCTGTAAACAATTGTGGCAGTTCTACAGTTATCATATGGATGACAAAGTTCTGTTCAGTGTTAGCCTGGCCATAAATCTGTGTATGCTGAAAAAAAGGAAAAGAAAAAGACACAGCTAACATTATTGTCCTCACTGCCACCCACAAAATAGCTAAGAGTATTCAATCAACTGATGTAAACGCAGGGTTAATGGGGAAATGATGTTACTACGAAAAACGTGAACTCTTTAATCAAGCTATTATCTAAATGTGGTTATTCAAAGTAATCATAAGGATTAACGTTACTTGAAAAGCAACCATTTATACAGTGAAGTGCTGCATGTGTCTAGACTACTAGACTTTGACAGCTGGCTACGTTAAATAGCTTATTAAGTCAGCGGATAAGCAAACACTTGCTAGTCATTTTAGCTACTTAGCTTTCACTCACTCAGCCAGATATGAACGAACACACACACACACACACACACACACACACACTAGCTTGCTTGAACAACTTCTGCGCTCCAGCACAGGGATATCTGCCAGAACAGCTGTCAACAGGGCGATAAGCATCATGGACCAAACAGAGTAATTTAAGAGCCTTAACTCTTAGAATGGGGTAAACATTATGTAACCAACGGTACACACGTTCACCTGTTCATCTCTGTTGCTGTCGCAGTGTTTTGGCGTGAGAAGTGTTTGCGTGAGTTGGCAACACTGATCCTGACATACCTGAATAATAAGTTCTGAAACAGCATTGGGGCGATCTTCATGTCAAAACAACCCCCGCACCCTTTAAATAGTTTTTACCGTTCTGCATGAGTCACGTGGGTCACATTTTCAGGTTGGAAAATGCAGGATTTCCAGATGACCCCGGAAAAAGTATTACTGTGAACATATGCTCTGTATCGATACACGTGTCCATCTCACCCTGAGCAGAGGTCCTCCTGCGTTTAGCTACAGGTATATCATGTTCGGATTTAGAAGAGCGGACTTCCAAGGAACGCTGATACAGTCTGACTGGCCGCCAGGAGAGGGCAGCACCGGGACACTCTGATTTCAGAAATGCAGCCCTGGGAGGGAACGATGGAGAGATGAGGACAAAGACAGAGAAACCTTTGTTAACATTTAGTGGTTCCGTTTTTTCAGGTTAATAATAATACAAAGCATAAGGTCATATTTCAGTTAACATGTCTGCGTGAATGTGCATGTGAGTTTTAGCTTCTCACAGCTGGGCGCTGTCCTGTTGCAGCAGCTTGATACTGAACTCGCTGAGGATCTCTAAGAAGAACACATTCTGGTGCGGTTCTTCTCCCTCCTGTGGGTCCCGAAACGCGAAACATATACCGTCCCTAAGAGCAAAACAGAAAACAGCACACACAATATCTCCAATATACATTTTTTATCTATAACAGAATGAAAATCTATGGTGTAAAAAACACTTCATGTTTAATTCACACCCTTCAAGACCAATTCTGAGTAGCTTATCATGTCAAAGGAATATATATAGTGCGTGTCTTTTACATTCACTGAGCTATGGCTGCCTGTAACAGCCACAAAACGGCCCACACAGCTGTAAGAAATAAAAATGAAATAAACTGAGTGACAACCTGACACAGTTGGTCTGTATGTCTGAGACACATGTGCTACTTACATGTGCAGGGCCACCAGTGGTTTGCGGACACGATGAAGATCGATGCCAAAGCTCAATGCAAGCTTCTTGCCTAAGTCTCTAATCTCACCCAGATCCTGCCTGCTGTGGTCCTCCGTAAGCATCTCCGAGTACAGCTGAACACACACGGTCACAACGTTAAATAAACAAGTCACGTATGCAAAACGCACCAACAGTTCTATAGATAAGAACAGACTGTTACACTTCATTGCTGGTTGGCTAAAGTTTTAAAACACTTCCAAGCAATTCAAGCTAATTTTAATTGGCTTAGTGAAGAGGTCACATTGTCACATGGCAATACATTTGCCCTTTTAGAAGTACATTTTTATTTATTTTTTTAGATACAGCCACATCTGTCAGTTCTAAGCAGCTGCTGTTTTGCCAGTGCATCTTTTGTATAATGCAGTATTAGTATTATAATAAATGACATTTTTCAAACTACAAATTCACTGTTTAAATGTCATGTATTCATTAAAAGGCTATTACAATATCAATTTTCATAATAGAATAAGTGCAGTTTGAGTGCTGACCTGCTGCAGACTCAGGCAGACAGTCTTGGCGCTCTGTACAGGGCTGATGAGCTTGCTCTTGCTTATAGTCTCTTTGATGATGTCACCAAAGTCTTTAAAGTACTGGAGAAAAAAAAGGTTGAACTTCAGTTATGATCATTAGTCTATTTAATTAACTGCACTGGCTGAATATCTAAAAGTGTAAAAATGTTCCTCTCCCTTCTAGTCGTCTGTGCTTCTTTCACCACTCTTCCCTCTGACTCATTCTTAGCACCTCACTGCTCCTAAAACAGATTCTCACCCGCCTCCACTCTCTTACACATCCTCTCCACTATTAATTTAGTTTAAACCTGTTTCCTTTATTTCTAACCCAAATAATTTCTTCAAAGATGACTATTAAACTATTACTTTAACAATTTCTAAATTCACAAATGTAACTATTAATACATTTTACTTCAATTTGCACACAATTGGGACACAGCTAGTCGAGTAATATGAATATGTGCCTGTAATGTGTGTGTGTGTGTATATATATATTTATATATATATATATATATATATATACACACAAACGCTATATATATATATAAAACATGCTAGGCTAATAAAACTTAACTATCCCTTAAAGCCCTTATCTCCATCTCAACCTTGCTGTAGTGCTTGAAGATGTCGGTGGCGGCGGTGAGGTCCAGCACCCCATAGATGACCAGCTTACAGTAGCCAGCCAGTTGGTTGCGCTTCCTCTGGAGAAAAGTTATCTTCATCTCCTGCCCAGTCTCAACTACAGACAGACCTGCAATCTCACAAGAGGTGGAAAAGGTGACATGTTTGCACTCTGAAGAAAATAAAGGGAAAAGACAACATTTACTTAAGGCAAAAAAGCACATTTATTGGAACCAGTGCCTTTTCCCAACTGAGTTTATATCTTTGTTAACTTTAGCTGTTGTTCTAACAAGCTGGCAAGCTTTCCATTATAAACAGGTTGGGAAAGATTTGAGGGGGTAACTTTAGGAAAAATGTATCACGATACACTTCAACTTGACTTAGCAAGTTAACTTTACTTCAGCAACTAGTTACCAGACATTAACAGCAGGGCCACCTAGCCAACCTGAGCAACACGACGGCAACCTCGCTGAACTGCTGCGTCTCGCAGGCGTGTGGAGTCCACACAGGAAGTGTTCCTGCTGCCAGCTCCATCTTTCCACATTGAGTTTGACTTTAATAATGGCCATCAATAATAGAATGTTAAGATTTGTAAATGAAAAACAAGATTTGTAAATGTAAACAATAATTTGTGCGTAATTTCAGGTTCTCATAAATGTAAATATAAACAAATCTTATTTTTATTTTGTAGATCATGTAATACACATTTGTAAATATTACTGAGACTACTTTCACTCCATAGTTACCTCAAAACTAGTGTCCAGTGGAGTAGTACTAGGGGTGGGAAAAATAATTTAAAGTTAATAATCTGAATTTTAAAACAAAAATTCAACATTAAGATCGCCTGATGCAACTTAACATTACCAAACTACAAATGTGGCCGCTGCACACGTATGGGGCATGTGCACTTGTCGGAGCTACAGGTGAAGATGGCTGAACAAACTAAGTCAGTCCGACCAGCACCCACTGCATTGAAAGCTACTGTATGGAAGCATTTTGGTTTCTATGAAACTGAAGGCAAACGGGACTTGGACAAGAGCCACGCAATATGCAAGGTGTGTCACGTTAAAATAAAATATTGTGGCAACACAACAAACATGAGAAACCACCTCGTACGTTTTTACCTGGAAAAGGAAACGCAACCGGTTGCTGATGCTAACCAGCAAACAATCCAGCAAGTGGTAGCAAAGCTTCCGCCCACTTTGGAAAAAGCAAAGCGCATCACATGCGCATTTTATTTTGAAGTAAAGTCTCTATTTATTTGTCAATAAGAGCAGCTTTTTATGTTTTTAATGAAGTCATCAGTTCCATTGTTAAAATATTATAAAAGGACATTTTTCAGTTTCTTTTCAGTATTGATTACAAATATGCTATGTTTTAAAATTAGCAAGCAGTCATAGGTTTGGCATTTTTTTGGGGGGATGTATTGATAATCGCTTGATAATCGAATCGTAGCCCTTTGAATCGCAATCGAATCAAATTGTGAGGTGCCTAGAGATTCCCACCCCTACGTAGTACAGTGAAAAGTTGTTCATACATTCATGGAAAAGAAGACGATGCCGTTATATTGATTCTGATTGGCCAAAATACTTGAAAAATCTCAAAGCTGTTTTATTGAGCAGCTTTCTGAAACGTCTTTGTTCTCACTCCAGTCTATGAGAAATTGCGCTGTCCACTTGACAAAGCTCTTTTGATCAACACGACTCTCGAGATGTTGACGGAAGAGGCAGGAAGAAAACTTGGAGGATTTGATAAGACACAGGCAAAACAGAACGTGTGATGAAAACACTGGTATTTGGCTTCGGAACTGGTAGCACATCGTGAAATACAAAAAAAAAAAAAAAAGTTCTGGCAGCACATTCTCAAAACAAGACATCAAAAACGTTGTCTGCAGGCATAAATGATGGAAGGGTCCTCTGGGAAAGCTTTGGCAGTGTTAAAATTGAGCAGTTGGTTTCCAAAATACTGCACATCCATGAAGAAAACAAAACCATTTTCTGAACAGCATCATTCAGTGGTTTAAAAAACAGAGGATCACAGCATCTTTGTCAACAAAAGCTAAAAGTGTTTCTGCAAAGTACCACGGTTTATGCAAACATTCATTAAGACATTCGTTTTTCATTTGGTGTCAAAATACCGTTGAGCTCAGTGTCTTCAGTGTCAGAGAAGATGTAGTCCAGGAGGAAAGCAGCCATCTCAGAGCGCAGGGAGTCAGACGGCAGGTGGACCAACGTTTGGAGGGCCGGTTCAAAGCGGGCTGAACTCACACTGTACAAGAGCAGTAAGTCACACAGCAGCTCAAATGCCTGTGGATGGAAGGACACGTTTTTCAGAATTGACCATCTCTGAAAATTAAAATTAAGATATATAGCCTTTTACAAATAGAGTTTGACAGCATATCAACGTTTGCAAAAAAGGTATCTAAGAAGTATTTTTGTGTCACAAGGTAAAAGGAGCAACTAGTCTCAAGGACCCTCTACCTGCTCTTAATGAATGGTATCAAAACAACCTTTGAACTTGTAATGAGCCAACACACAGCCTTAGTGTTTAAAATGATGTGGCCGCAGTGTTAGCAACATCCCATATGTAAACTAACTAACTGTAAGTTCTTACCTGATCTCTGATCTCAGCCTGGTTCAGAGACAGGCAAGTTTGACAGACTCTGCAGAAGGACCACACCTCCTTTTTCAGACGGTTCAGTTCCACCTGGAACAGATGGAAATGGAGGGACAAAGAGCAGAGGCTATACATGTGTATATTTGCGTGTGTTGGACAGGAATGAGGTACAAGGCAGGTCAGCCACCATAGTACCATGTACATTTGTATTTGCTCATTCAACAAGAGGATCAAAAGTATGGAGTTGAAGAACTGCACCACCACCTCAAATGCCAATAGGGATTCTTGATGATGAGCGCTTTTCAAGGGACAGGAACCTTTAAAGTGCTCTCTGCTTGTTAACTCTCCCATCCTGTTGCCAAAATAGATAGCAGAATTGCATAAATGTGGATGTTTCTTCTTCTTTTTATGATTTTTTATACAGCTCTGTGTCATTTAAAAACTGTAAAAACTGCTTTTGTGATCAGATGGTGGTTAACAGAAATTTTATTTTTCTCCTATGAGTGACAATCTTTTATAAAACACTTTCTTTTCTGTATTGTATTTGCTACATTGGAGGAAGACATGCCTGACTGTTTCTGGATGTCCACACTCACATAACCCATCAGGATGCTTTCCTACAATGTACAAGCATTGTTTTAATCCACATTGTCCAAGTCTTAGTCTGCATAATTTAACAGAATGTCTTCATGTTTTTGAGAAGTAAGTGACTTTTTTAATCTGAGGCTGAAAAATAGTGCCTTCCTCTGGTGTCCTTTTCCCATAAACCCTGCCATTCCTTGTTGACACCTTCCTTGATTTTCCCTCTAAGCTCAACTCTTCCATGGCATATATTAACCTCGGTTTCTCCTTTTTCTAGTGCTGACTTTGCTATAGCATCTGCTATTTCATTTACCTCAATCCCAGCATGCCCTGGAAACCAACAGAATTTAACTTTACAACCTGCCTTTGCTATTCTAAACAAAACCATTAAAACCTCCTTAATAAGATTCGATCGAGCAAGTGGATGTTTCAGTGTGTGTTTGTGTGTTAAGTATTCATGCAGGAGGTACCCATGCATTTGAGTGCTGCTATTAATACATACAAATAGACTAGATGAAAATAACAAGGATGGGATTTGTATGAGTTTTTTGTGGAACTTTCTCTGGACGGGAGTAATAATGACACGTTGAGAGTGTGTGAAAGAGAGTGAGAGATTCAGCAGAAAAGGTGAAAAAGATAGAACAAGAGAGTGAAGACAGAAAAAGACAGAACAAATGTGTCACGAGAAACACCAAGAAAAAGTGTGAACAAGTAGGAAATAAATGTTTGAGTGTAATTGTGGGCTTGGATGAACACTAACAGACTGTTGTGGTAATTGCCTGCTGTCTGCACAGCTGCTGAACACCGTAACACGACAGCCATCAAGAAGGTCTTTATCGCGCAGGTTGTGGTATCTTAGGCACGTCTGCAGGAGCCAAGGTAATGCGTGACATGGGTTTGTGTGTGAAGACTGAGAGAAGATTTCTAAACATCCAATAAAAGATGAATGCAGCGTTGGAGAAAAGAAGCTGTGGATGTTTCATAATGTCCGACGAGCACCTCAGCTGGTGTGGAGTTGACTGCATTCACTTTAGCCCACATCAGGTGAAAGCCTGCACACTTCAGAGCCGACACCATGAGCTGAAATGACACAAAAAGAAAGGAAAAAATATGTATATAAACAAATACCTTCCACTTAATGTTTCCAAGCAGATCCACAAAATGCATATGAAGTCAATTAAACGACAGTTAAAACATGCCTCAGTTAAAAGGCAATTAATACAATTTACATGATATTGTCAAACCTTTCAGCTCCCTGGTGCAAATTATGGTATTCCCCCCACCTTAAGTTTTGGTCTCAGTGATGGCCAATCAACCCCAAAAACTAACCAAAAAATTTAAATGTGTGACTTTATCAAAGACCTCCTTGCTGAGCTCTCTGGACTCCATCCTGCCCTTCAGAATGTCGAGACAGGGGCGGAACAGCTTCCAACCCGTCGGGTCCTTGGCACTGGACAACACAGACACGCTGAGTAAGAAACGCTCTGTGCTACTGCCATGCTTATCATTTGAACACACACTTACCTGCTCATGGCAGCAATCCTTTTTAAGGCAGTAGCTGCGCTGTATACGTCATCGTCATCGTCATCTGCAGTACCCTGGGTACACAAACACACACAGACACACACACACTCTTGAGAGAACAGATGCTTACCAATCTGGGTTATTTTGTTTGTTTAGCTTCAAAAACAACATGTCGACTAAAGTCAACTACATCACACCCCCTGACAGATTTAAAATTATAATTAAATTATAATTTATAATATAAGTATAATATAATCTTTTTTTTTATTGCACAATCCTGTGTTTTCAGTTCAAGTACACATACTAAGTGTGCACATCTCATGGTCTACTAATTTATGCTTTTATGATTAAGTAAAATCAATAATAGGGTACATTGGAGTCACTAATTTGTGTTGTATTTAAACTGAACAACATCCCAGATAGAATAGATTATATTGCTAATGTAGGACAGATACATGAACCGCAGCTGTTGAGAGAGAGAGAGAGAGAGAGAGAGAGAGAGAGAGAGAAAATACACTTGGCTGCCAGTTTAAGTACAACTACCTAAAACTTATGCGGTCTAATATAACAGTCCTGTAATAAATCCTACCCTTTTCTGAAGTTTGCAGCGCTGTTGAACAGTATTTCATTACATTAGTGTTTCTGTTATTTATCCAACCCTTATTGATATAAATGGGGTGCACAGAATAGTATGTGCACACTTCATGTTGATAACATGCTATATTAGCCTGTATGCAAGCTTCCCTACCTGCAGCAGGTCATCCAAGTAGATGTTGAAGCACTCAATCAGGCCGTCCACCAGCTGGCTGAAAGCCAGGTGAGCGCGGGAGGAGAAGGTGTAGCGGTCGGAGCAAAGGGTGCTGACCAGGTGGGTGCAAGCCTCCAACACGGTGACCTCCGTGTGCTTCTCTATAATAGCACATGTCTGAGACAGCAGAAGGTCCAGGTGCTGACAAAGAAAGGTGGAGGAAAGATTGAGGGACAACAGCAGATGGAACTTGAATTTGAAATTGAAGTAAATGCTCAAGACAGAGTCAGGCTCCTCATAGTTAGGTGTGGGTGAAGCCAGTGAGTGTATATGAGGGTGTACACTTACACCAGAGGGTGTATACTAACCACATGAACACCACTGAGTCACTTATATTGTATTTAAATGTCTCAATGTAATGCATTTCCCTTTACTACAGATTTAAGAGTATCCCTCCTTGATCTTATTTCCATCCTTGCTGGTTGTCCATTATGTGCCTTCACCATCACCAACAGTTCAGCGTCTGCTGGATGATGCAATCTGCCACATGTCATCAGCTCATTACCTATATATATACACATATACATATATACACACATATATACATATATACACACACACACACACACCTACCATAAACCCCTTTTTCCACCAACATGGAACAGAACCTGTTCCAGTTTACGCACCAAATGTTCAGGCCCAAAACAAATGGTTCAAAGCTGGAACCTAAAATTTGATTTTGATTTTCCTTGATGTTCTGGATAAAAACAAGTATCTGTTGTGCATTGTGCAACTTTTGACCTAACACTTTCATTAGCTCATTTTTGTTCTGTTTATTTTTCGCTAATATCTGGCTTAATAACTTTTCATTGTTCCTTTGTGTTATTAATCTGAAGATGCCTGGTCGTTAACTGTGAAGTCCTAAATAGGACATAAATGATTAAAGAGCATCTCTCTCTGAGCACCAGTTGCTAAATCTCTTTCATGTTGCTCATGTACATCTAAGGAATATACTTTAGAATAAGAGCATGTTAATGTGGGTACAGGAAAAAAAATATGAGAGGGGATTTTGATTTAGAAGGAACATTTGAAGAAGATCATTAATTAATAAGTAATTAATTAAGATGGCCCTCCACATTTCCATCACTCCTACCCGTTCCAGCCGTGGAGCACTGGTGTACATCTCCAGGTCAAAGTAGAGAGGAGCTTTGAGAAGGAGGCTCACCTTCCCTGTGTCCGCTGAGTACTGCAGGTCAGTGAGGGAATGAAAAAATGTTAAAATGAAAAATACTGTATACATTGCACAACCTTACCTACATTCTCAATGTAATATGAGGTAGAAATATATAATGAAAGTAACACTGCATGAGTCTTTAGTCTCGAATTTAAGGTGGCAATGTTGCTGATGCTTTACAAACACTTCACATGCTTAGTCAGTTTTAAACCTTTGTGTACAATGCATTAAATTGAACAAAATGGCAATATCAGGGATACAAAGTATGTTAAGTGAACCTTGGCTGTGTACCTTGCCCAGCAGATGTGGCAGTAAGGGGATGAAATGTGTGGTGATTCGTCTCCTGTCTTGTTCTTGGACCTTCTTATCTTTCGCACTCAGGATCTAATCCCACATTGACGGTCACAGGCCAGCAGTTAGACAACCATTTGGACGAGGACGTGTGAGGACAAAAAGCATTCATATATCATGAGAGAGAGTGTGTTTCTGCTGTGTTTAAAGTAGTGACCACAGTGCGTTAAATAATTACCAACATCAACGATACAATAATTCACTTATTCACAACACAGTGAATAGTTAAAGCTAAAATATGACTTTGTGTCTCAAAATGTTGGTTCAATAAAATGAGATGAAGCCCAAGACTGGACTTGGGAAGGACTGTCTGACACTCCCATTTAGTATCACAAAGTTGAATGTCTTGACTTTTTGTATATGTGAATTTGAAGTAAAAACAAAAAATAAAATATCTCTCGTCTTCAAGCTTCACTCTTTCATGAATCACAAACTACAGAGAATTATACAATATTTGGGTGTGTGTGTCACCACCTTCTTGCCCTGAGTTCTCCCAACAGGTGGGGTTGCCTGCGTTGCCTGTCTGATGGCACACATCATCAACTCTATAAGAGCTCCCTCCTCCTCATCCGCCAGACCTGACAACACAGAGGTACAGACAGGTGAAGGATTGAGCAGGTGATGGTTGAGACTACACAATACAGCGAGTTACATAAATGATTATGTTTTGATGTCAAGCTGAGCTATATGCACTGACGCAGCTGAGACTGCTTGTGGTGTGTACACAGGTTTATCTTGTTCCTCACCACTCTCCTGCAGCAGTAATGCCGTCATAGTCTCCCAGTCTCTCAGCTCAGATCCTGCCACACCCCACATACTATCCACTAGGTACGCCCCGTGCTCATGCAACTGTCAAAAGAGTGAATTAACTGCTTTAGATTCACTTAACTTTACTGCACAGCTGTCAAGCATCAGTCTTTCTGAACCACAATCAGGCCTGTTGCGATTACTTTATCAACTTATTGTGCAATATATGGACATGCCCTCGATCATTTTTAGCCAACATGATGCCAGAATAAACAGCAGGGTTTTCCCTCCATCCATCACTGGGCGCAGAGCCTAGCGTTGTCTCACATCGCCTCAGCGGAATGAACAGAAACAAACTCTGCTGAGACACGTTTTGTTGTCAATTGTGGTTGTGCAGCTTCTGTCCTCTTGTCTGCTCTCTGTGTCTCCTCCAAAAACACACACACACACACACACACAGAGCGACAGTGGCTGTGAAGTGAACCAAAGTGAAGTAATAACGGGTTCGACAAGCAGAAGCACCGCAAAGTGCTGTCTGCTTCTATTTGGTGCCTATGTTAACCAACTGAGCTGTTCAAACAGGGTGCACCGCAGTGCTGAGCTCCACGGACAGCTTGCACTCCACAGCTCCAGGGTGGAAGCAGTTTGAGTTTAAGATGAATGAGAGAGCAGAGCCCATTAACATGAACGAGTCAGTATTGTTTTTGTTACAATAATGACAATAATTTAGTTTATCGCATTTATTTCTGGGACTATATAATGTCAGACAAAAGTAGTTACCATGACAGGCCAAAACCACAATGTCATTGATTTTACACAATGCATGCAGTTAAAACTCTATACTAATCCTCAGAAAAAAACTTCCAAATCATGTTCTCCGTAAGAGTTCCAGTATACAGATCTTAAGATGTGACATTTATCAACCCAGAGCTGGAACCCAGACTTAGACTCATCTGCTGTGAGACCTGACTTGACCTGAAGGCAAAGCTGAGGAGACTTGACTAGATGACCCATAAATATAAAAAAAATGCAATATTGTTTATAGTTTTTCCTTTTGGATCTCTGCCAAAATGAATAATAATGAACATAACCAGGATGCAACGTATCGCAGACTTTCAGTTGCAGCTGCTGGCACCAGAATAAACTCTGAATTCTGATGAGAGAAATTAGCCTTTAATTAGGAAATGTATTAGTCTTCATACACATTTATGAGTAACTGAACAGTATTCCCTCCTCTCTAACATATCGTAATTTACTCAAAATGTAAGCTAGTTATTTTTACTAGTAAAATAGGTTTAAGTCTGATCCTTCATGCACTGCGCTGCCTCACTATTACAGCCTTTGCTGAAAAGCTAGAGAGATTCATGCTAGTTTTAATGTGATCAAACAGAGATGTGTTAAGATCAAAACCAGGAGGAGAGATGTACAGAAAAACCACAATGTTCCAAACACACAGAAACTCATGAAGGGGCTTTTTACACGGTTGGCTTTAGTTTTGAGTTTTCTCCTTTAACTGTTTGTTGCAGCTGGATGTTAAATGTCGTCTTTCCATAAAAAGATTATTTGGTGATGTTTTGGCCACTGTGGCATACTAAGTAATGATAGGTTCAGAAGACTTAAAACCAGCTACTAATTGGATCATCAGCAAAAATCACTTTTGGATGGATGCTGTTTTGTCTGGCTAGTGCAGAATTTCATGAGGAACTCGACATAAAACAGGATTTAAAAAATGTGCCTACCTTTAATCATGAAAACATAATGGCAAACAATCCAATTCTCTATGAGTCACTGCCAGTAAAGACAGATTATAAAAGAAGATAAAATGCTACATAGACATTTTTATGATGTTGTCAAATGATTCTCCTCTTGAGCAGAGGGAGAGAGACAGATAGGAATAGAGGAAAGAAGGGGACAGAAAGTGACACTACCTCGCTCTGGATGAAGAAGGAGATGAACATTTCAAAGAAGGCTGCGTTGTCATTTTTATGAGAATCCTGCACGTCACTGGTAATCAAACTTTTCAGCCTGACAAACACACACAAAAAATCATGTTCGCATTACTTTAACCAAAAAGTGAAAACAGTTATTCATCTAAGCTTTGGTGTGAATTAAAAAAGCTGTCAACAAATTGAACTTAAATAAACCACACAACAAACAGAAACTGAAGCACATTGCACCTTCACAACACCTAATGACACGATTCCACAAAGCTTTGTCTGACAGCGTGTGGAAAGGAAGGATTAAAATGTACTTGTTGTAGAGGAAGACGCCGGCTGCAGAGGCCAGGCCTCTGTGTGAAGCGTAAACCAGGGGATAGATGTAGCTGCACTCCTCTTCTCCCAAGCCTTCCTCTGTCCTCCTGCATATGGACATATATTAAAACAGTTACAGGTCGATTTAGTGACGTTAAAAACACTTGTCATCAAGCATGGATATGTATTTATTTATGTAAAGTGATTTGAACTGATACTTGACTGAATTCTTGTTAAATTATCCTGTAAACAGCTAATTTACATGTAACTTGAGTCAGTGGTGTGAGATGTTGGCTAATGTGAAAGAGCAGAACTCACTCTGTGAGTCATCGGTATTCATGACAAAGAGTGTTATCACAGTTATGAGTAATCATTACACTTCGATTGTTGTGAAACTAGACTTGGAATAACTTGTGGTCAACCAGGAAATATTTGCAGTATTTGGTTATTTTCACCTTACACTGCAGGTGAGAATTTTGTTTGTTGAGTGTGCATCAGATAAAAAATGTTTTACTCAGTTACTTACTTTACTTGAAGAGTTTATCATTCAGGGATTTGAGGCAAGCGGGATTATCTCAGGAAAATGTGCTATATCTGGTATGTTTTGACTAAAATGAAATTCCTGTACTGTATGTTGCAGATAGTGGCACAGAGAAACCAACAGAGACAGAGAAACCCCTCACTGATGGATCAGCAACAACAGATTGACCACTTCCACTGCCACGTCTGAGTCCTTGTCCAGCACCATGCTGAGCATCCTCTCCTAAACACACACACACACACACACACACACACACACACACACAGAAATTCAGATATGCAGTGGCACACACAAGTTAAAAATCACGCCAGCAGACAAATAGGCATGAAAATGACGTGCACAGACATGCATAAATGTACCCACACCCACAGACATGCATGCACACACACACACATAAACCCACTAATTAGGCGCTAAGCCAAGGCATGAAAACCCTTTATCTGCTGCAGCACACGTGGTTTAGAAGGGTTCTTATGTGTTTGAGAAAAGCGTATTAACCATCAGTAATTGGCAGCAATTAACGCACCCAGACACACACCCAGACAAAGGAAGAGCCCCTGACAACAAACAGGAATGGTGTGGAAAAAAAACAAAAAAAGGAAAAGAAATAAGGGGAGGGAGAGAAAAATACTGGCATGAGTGATATAGACAGGCAATAAAATAGAAACAATACAATAAGATGCAACAATAGATTAAAGAGATGCAGAGGCAGGCAGGCAGGCAAGCAGGCAAACAGGCAAACAGACAGAAAGACAGACAGGAGGAAAAGGAGGGAAAATAGAGGCATTAAATGAGGTATAAGTCCAATCCAGAGGGATGCCTCACCTTGAATCTGCTGGTGAAAAGCTCCAGGCGACCAATTAATTCATTTTCCTGGTACAGACCCTGCAGGGCACGCACACACTGCAGACGCACTGCACTTTGCTGAGGGAAAGAAGAGAATACGGTAAGACACCCTGATACCCGGGGCCTGTTCCCAGTGGACGTTTCTCTTTGTGTGTGTGCGTGTGAGAATGTGATCTTTCTTGTGTCCGTTTGCAGATATTCTACAATAGTGTCTTGTGGGAGAGGCTGTCAAAGACTATACAGCATGAATAATAAATAAATAACAGCTTAATTTGGAAAGCCCAATTCCCTGTACACTTCAGTCCTTGTCATTGCTATCTCCACTGCTGGCCTGCGGAGGACTGCAGCCAACCAGCTGCTACCTCTGTGAGGCACGGTGTTGCCAACGGTGAGTGGTGAAATGACATTACGGTAATGTATACAGTCTAGTCCTGTGTGTATGTGTTTACCTTGTCGTGCAGGGTCCACCCCAGGTATTTAAGACATCCATCGTTCAGGAAGTCTTCAGGGTTTGTTTTCAGCCACACGCCCAACTGCTCAATGCAAGCCGCCCGGATCTCAGGTAGTCGGTCCCGGTAACGGTTCACAAACACACCACGGAACGTAGCATTCATCATGGAGGATACCTCCTCTCTGTTCTCCCGCAGCTACAACACACATAAACATGTATAAACATGCACCACCAAGACTGTGAACAAATCCGTGGCCCAGTCACACAAGTCCTCTGTCCATGAGTTCAACCCTCTTTATATACAGTCTGTACCTATGGCAAGCACGTAATGTTTACTGGCTTAAACATCTCTACTCTAATGCCCAGGCTGGCAAATAAAATATACTTTTTTGACTTATTTGCTAAATCTATTTGGGTGGTAAAAAAAAAAAAAAGACCATTTAAAACCCAACAGCCAGCAGACAACCTACAACCCGCACAAGCAAAGAAAATGTTAGGTGTATTGTTGTGTACTTAGATGCAAATCATTTCTGAAATATGTATATTTCTGTTCACTCTAAACATCTAGAAAACACTGGCTCTTTGCATTTTCCATTGTATCCTTTCCCATGAAAAGAATAATATAAAAACGTAAAAAGCCAAAGCTTTAATGTCCTGACCAGCATGTTTAGTATGTGAACATGGCTTTGTAGCAGTCTTTCTGTGTGTGTGTGTGTAAGTGTCACCTCAGTGATGGAGGCCTGCAGCGCCTCTAGTCTGTCAGAGGATCTGTCATGTGCCCTCTTGCTGTTCTCCATGTCGTATCGCTGCTGGGTGGTCTGCAGCTGAACAGAAACTATCGCAGCTACTTCCACCATCCCAGTCATCAACTTCATGGCTAACAGAGAAAAAAACATGTGGACTGAGAAAGATAGACAGAAGTACATATAACCAGGTGTCGATCTGAGGGGGAAAGACAGGTGATGTTTCTAAATGAATCCTTAAAAAAACCCAAAAGAAACAATCTCACACTTTGGATGAAGCCACCCCTACTCAGCCACTTCCGTCTCCTTTTCATTAAACATGTTTTTCATTGTTTTTTTAAATCAGATTTTACAATTTTTTGCAGATGAATGTGGCACACAATAGGTACAGTCACGGTCCACATTTAAACACCAGGTTATATACGATGTGCCATTGAAATCCTCAACAGCATGTGTCAAATAGTTACATTAACTGCACCACCTTGACTGAAGACTTGTGTCCCTTTGAATTACCGACAGTATAAAAAGTAAATCCTTGCCAGTAATGTACAGTACTTCCCAGCGTAATCACATAATGCAAAAGCTGCTGAATTAAATTTTGTTTGGATGAATGGAGGGAAGAAATCACATGGTTGAGTAGAGGTTTCAAAAGAAAACAATGAACAACAAAAGCAAGCTATACAGGAAGAGTACATTCTGAAAAACAAAAGATCTTCCTTAGCACCTAAAACAGATGTCGGCTGAATGGAGCAGTTTGTTCTGCCTCCCAGAAAAACCTTCTGTGTCACAGACATGGAGTGCAGGTTTTTACTCCTATCAAAAACTAAGGTAAGTGACTCCATTCAAAGTGAAAACCCCCATCAAAAACCTCAATACTATAATCAAAGCTCCCTTGTGAAATCAATGTTCAATTTGTATTCTTTTTTTAATGCGCTTACCGAGCAGGGTACTGGTGTGCCTGAAGGCTCTGACCTGTGAGTCAGACAGGCCAGTAAGCAGGGCCAGCAGGGAGGGGAAGAGGTACTCGTCATAAATGAGGCTATTCCGACAGGAGCGCACCAGAACCCCAGCAAACTCGCACAGGCCGGCTTTAAAACGCTTTAGCTGGGGGCCTTGAGTGGACAGAGGGTAATTCACCGAATCCTGGAGGACGACAGGAAACAAAAGAAATGGAGGGAACATCTTACACTGTGGTAAGCAGTTATTTGAGGCAGAAGCCTGTGGTTTTCTCTGCTAATGACAATTACATCAGTGGCAAAACAAACTGATTAACTCTAAGTGTTTATCTACATTAGATTTTAATTAGTGCGTTCATCATGTTGTACTCCATCCTTTAGATTATAATCTCCTGGGATATGGAGGTTGCTTGACTTTCTGAGCCAAATTCCAGCAGGATAATTATAAGTGAGAAGGGATGAGAAAGACTATGAACTGGATTCAAACATGCAGGTCTGTCAGAATAAACTTTATATTTAGGATTTATTTCAACAAACCTAAACTATGTCTGGACCAGTGTTTTCCTTTTCTCACCTCATTGAACTCTTTGGTTAGTGTGCTGATGATCTCAGCATTCTGCATGCTGTCAAACATCTGTTTGCTCACCACACCTGGAAAAGAGAGAGAAACCTTAACGCAATGTTAGCAGTTAAAAGTGAAATAATGTATGATTTTTTTATTTTACTCTCCCAAAATATTGATATTATATGTGTTGTCAATAGACAGAGGACTAACACAGCAGCTAGACATTGCATCGTTACCATACCGGGAGATCAAAAGTCGACTGCTGATCATTGCCTGAGCTGAAACTGGAAAGATAATCTCTTGAACTCTGACCGCGTTCCCTAATCTCTTGGGTTCCCTCTTGATCTCTAACCTTTGCATCCGCAAGACTGAACAATGAAGTTGATGAGCACCAGTAGCCCCGCCTCTTGGTTCAGCTTGTAGCTGTCCAGCCACTCATCCACCACCACCTTGAGATTGACAGGGAGATAGCAGCCAATGAGAACACTGGACTCAGATCAAAGGGCAGATGGCTATAATAACAATATCTCATATGAAGAAAATAATGTATTTCAGCGTTAACTTATTTTCCTACCATTGGGCCTTTTATGTTTTTCTCAGTAACACAGTAACTGTCTTCTGTTCTTGTATTTTCTGCCCATTTTAAATTCCAGTTTTATTCACCTTCTCATTTGCATAATTTTTGGCAATCGTAGCACCATTACACATAAAAAGACACTTTAGAACATCTGTTGTGTTGATAATAATAGTGTGAAGTATCTTAAGTGTAATAAAATGTAGTGGAAGAAACATAAAGTACAATTTTAGCCTAGAAGTGAGAAACCTTTGCGTAACAGTCAAATTTTGTGAACTGCAGTTTGCCAGATTTTCTGAATGTGCTTTTTTGTCTTTCTACCTCCTTCCATTCCAGTCTTTAACCAGAAGAGACAGAGCACAGCACAACAATTGTTGGGATGGACGCATGCTGTCAATCATTGACTACATAACCCAGTGAAAACACTCCTGCCTCTCCGCGTATCAAAGGCTATTGTGTAGGGTCACATCAGTCAGCCACTGACAGCAGATGATAATCTCTCTCATTGTTGGCTGTAACAGCCTGGCTTCTCTTCTCATTACACATGCCTCCTTTAGCACCTCCCTTCCTTCAAGTTTTTATCTCTATGTCCCCTTCCCCCTATGCTCTTCATCTGAGGCTTTGCTCACCTCTATGGCACTCTTTCCAGAGTAGACAGCATTATACATATCCTCTGCGCTGATGCACTGGGTCCCTTTATTCACTCTCGTCACAGGACTAGGAGAGGCCCGCCTGGATTTCCCCCGGGGGAGGTGCTGCAGGGAGGGGTCTGGAGAAGTGGGGATAGGGCTACTGCTGGGTCTGGACGTCACCTTCAATGCAGCTTTACGCCTGGGTCTCTTGGGTGGCTTAAGATGAAAGAGAGATGGGAGGGCAGCTCAGCAGCAGATTAAAGGGAATTGATGTTGTCAACTGAATTAGTGATAGCCATGGCAAGATAAGGCGTAGGTTTACCACAGGGTTGCAGTTATTATGGTTAAGCCTTTTTGATCTTTATAAGAACTAAGAAATGATCAACAATAATGCAACTAGATTCAAAACAATAAAAAAATTTAAACTTTTAAAAAATATCATAGAAAGAAAAAGATAATTTACCTGAGGTCCAGACACTGCCCGTTTTTTCCAATTTGTATCTTTCATTGTGGGCTCATAGTCACTGCCAGAAGTAAGACGTAAGAAAACGGAATAAAACAAATCCAAGCATTAACAAATAATCAGTACTAGGCTAGCAAAACCACAGAGCTGGGCAGATATCGTAATCAAATTTGATGATTTGAGCACATTATTTACTCATTTAAAACGTACCTAGTATTTTGTTGTTGTGGCCAACAGTTGTGTCAATTAGTGAGAAGCTCCCAGAGTTATCATTATTGTATTTATTCCATTTGTCCTTGTCCCTTCAACCCTTTGTCATAAAGTTTTGACTATACATTGTACGCTGTTTCAGCACTCCTTCTTGACTCTTTGCTTTAACTTCTGTAGATGTACAGTATTCACATTCAGAGAATTATGTCAGCGAACACTCTTTTGGACATTCTCACTGAATTGCATCAATCTCATCAATGTGCTACAAACTATTATAAATGTTTAACTTTATTGAGTAGCAGACAATAAAGAACTGGGTACATTCTTCTTAGTGCAGGATTTAACACTAAAAGGCCCAGGCATTGTTGTCCTCTTCTTTTAAAATCATAAGTATCTTTTATAACACCCACTCAGTGTCATGGAATACAGATTCTCTGTGATCTTGTATCCTTTCTGGACTCAATTCATTAATACCATATTTATATGATGACTGGACCCTGGGGTGGTGGGGGAGGTACTTTTAGAAACTCTGTATATGAATGGAATATCAGTACAATTCTTTACAATTAATCTGTTTTATTTGCGCGTCTTGGACAGCGCTTTGTTTGGTTTTTAGTCATAAAAAGACGTGTTTTAACATGTAACAGCGTAAAAAGCAGCATTGTAAATAAAAAAGGTGTGTAAAGTGCCAGGACACCAGATTTTACACCTTGTTGTCATGGTTGTATTATAAGAAGTGGTTACTGCACTGCTGCTCGGCCTTGCTTCCAATTTCTTCCAGTGGTCACTCGCAGTATTGCAGTGAAACATTTTTTTGTGGACCAAAAAGCATTTTCCCCAAAGGCCACCACTATAAGAGAGACATCTGTAAAACTGACAACAGGATGACTCAAACTTCAAACAAGGTGAATTATGACTATTTCCATAATGCATTTTTTATCCATGGATGTTTTATGTTTGTAAAACTTTCCTCAAACTGACAAAAGTGATTGTAAAGTTTTTGGATCGGGCAGCATAATCCAGAAGTACACCCGGAAAGCTAGAAACTTTTCTGCTTAGAATTTTTTGATTTTATTGATTAGCGAAAAAGCTTGTGGCTACTTCCTGTCACTGGTTTTTTCTTTTTTTTCCTTAAATGCAGATATTAAGAGACTCAATTTAAGTGGAACGTATCTTTAGAAATACAAATACAAGTTTAAAAAGGATTTATTTAATAAGATTTATTTTATCAATCATTAATTATTTGTTATCTTTGGTTTTACTAGTTATGAAATAGAAGATTAAAGAATGTTCTAGTTTTTGTAAAAAATGTCCATTATTGGGGCTTATTAAAGAGAAACTTATTTATTTTTTCCCCTTACTAAATAAATACAAATATACAATAATAATAGTGTCTAATAACCAAAGATGTGCTTTAATCAAATTTAACTGGACCACTAGATTCTGGTAGTATTGTAAAAGTCACACAAAACATATTTTATCAATATGTATTACGTGTGACTGCAACTAAAGCTTTTAATTTGACAACGGTGACAGGAAATGGCTGCATTTTCGCACATGCGCAGAACAAATCGGGTTTTTTGTACGGCTTGGGTATCGACAAGCACTATCCAGAGACGTGCGCTCACTGACGACATTTGATCCCTCTGGCTTGCTATAGGCATAGCTCTAACCCGCTAAAACGGGCGCCGAAATAAAAAGCAAGAGGTTCACACGCGCGTCTCAGGTCTGCGGTGTGACCCGGCCCTTAGCTAACTTTACCTGTCCAAAACAGAGTCGCCACTTGCCATTTTCGGTCAAAAAGTCACCGGAGATTAAGAAAATGTTTCAGGTTCGCTGGCCTTTGCTCACATTTTTCCCGCAGAGAGACCAACTGTGTGGGAGAGGAGACATTATTAGCTACAAGACCTTACAAGCCCCTTAGATAAACCCTAGCATTAGCCAGCTAAATACTTGCATAGCCTCGAGTATTTCAAACATCCATTATCACACTTGTAACCATACATTTAACTACCAAGTCTGATTTTGAACAAATCTTTGCTAAGGAAATCTTGTCCATTAAAACTTATATCTCATCAGTTGCTAACGGGCAACAATCAATTAGCAGACGATTACAATATATAAAACATTAGCTTTTAAGATAGTCGTTAGCTAACTACTAAAGCAAAAGCTTATCAGTAATCATCGTTAGCAAACTAATTGCATAATTTTACCACCTGCTTAAATAATTACTGAACAGTATGTTTCTTTCATGAGAGGATTGGCTTACCGTGATTTTTCTCTTTTAGTGACCTGGTGAGATTCAGGAGCGCGAAAGTATCCCAACTGGTTCATGCTGCTGATTGGCCAGCGCCTTCTCAGTTCAGAAGATGATTGGTCCTTCCAGCAGGTTACTTAATGATCATTGGTTATCAATGTGTTTGTATTTAAATGTAATAATTATAGCTACAAGAGAACAAATTGTGCTATCAATCATTAGGATAATCTCATAATTGTGCACTTATACTACAGACAATAACTTTAAATAAAAGTCAAAGTCATTGTCAGAGAGCTTGTTACATCCCATGGCTAATTTGCATAGTTTTACCTCATTTTACCAGCTCAAGGCCCAAATTGTCACTGAAAGGCTAATGGAGAGGCTAAAGGGAGAAGCTAAATGACTAAGCAAATCTAATAGCAAATGGAAAAAGTAAAGTAGCTGGGAAATGGAAAGGAAATTGCCCTTTTAAATGCCTGATTAACATCTGTATTGTTAATCCAATATGTACGGAAGCCGAGAGCGGCCATGCTTGCAATCATTTTTTAATGCCGTTATCTCGAGATCACGACTTAATTATTCCGTTATCTCGAGAAAACAAGCTGAGACAGTTTGAGAACAGACCGCTGCGAAAACA